>PVKY010010099.1:0-12860 GCA_004027775.1 Bradypus variegatus
CACACTGGTGTTTATGGCAGCCATATTCATGATTTTCAAAGGATGGAGGTGGCCTAGTGGTTCACCGACCGATAAATGGGATGGCGAAAAGTGGTGTGAACATACGATGGAATATTGAGCAGCAGCAAGAAGGAATGAAGTTGTGAGGTATGTAACTAGGTGAATGGACCTTGAGGACAGTATGTTGAGTGAAATAATCCAGAATCAAAAAGATAAACATGATAACACTTCACTAATGTGGACTTACTATAATGTGAAAACTCTGAGAACTGAATCTGAGAGCACAGGTAATCACGGGAAGGCTGATTGTAAAGGTTCCTAGGTTGTGAGCTCTTATAGCAGTCACATCTATTCATGAGTTGTAACAGTTATTACTAAATTCTGAGATGCTGGCCTGTTTGTGTATAATCTAGTCAGTCCCTGTAACTTCGCGTATCTCTGTGACATCTGAGACTCAGAGCCAGAGTTTGGCAGCTATGAATGTCAGCATTACCTCATACAGCAAATGCTTAAAAAGCTGAAAAAGAGATCAGGCTTCATTTAGAGATATGAGCAAAATGGACTTGGTTGGGGCTAAGTTAAATCAGACTAAAAGGTAAAAGATTACATTCACTGTGTTTTAAAACTTCAACTTCTATGTGAGACCAAAGGAAGAGATGTTAATTTGGTGCAAATTCTCTGTTTTCTGTAGCACACTATAGAATTTAACTTGTACAGTCAGTTTATTCAAATAACATAATCACATGGAACCTTGAGTAGCTGGTGAGATCTGACTGATTTGGACAGGTTACCGTGAAGCCCTGACACATCCCAGAGTAGTTTCAGCAGAGAATAGGAAGTATTTGCAGGGCTTCTTTGAGGGACTGGGGGAAAATGTGGTAATACTGAACCTCCCCACCGGGGGAATTCCTGATACTTGCAAGCACTGGGGACTACCAGTTAATAGGTAAGCCTTTGATCTTGGGGCTTGCCCTTATTAAGCTTGTTACTGCAAAGCAGAGGCTAGACTTGCATATAATTGTGCCTAAGAGTCTCCCCCTGAGTGCCTCTTTGTTGCTCAGATGTGGCCCTCTCTCTCTCTAACTGAGCCACCTCAGCAGGTGAACTCACTGCCCTCCCCTCCATGTGGGATCTGACACCCAGGAGTGTAAATCTCCCTGGCAACGCAGGATACAACACCCAAGGACAAATCTGGACCTGGTAATCATGGGATTGAGAAAATCTCCTTGATGAAAAGGGGGATGTGAAATGAAACGAAATGAAGTTTCACTGGCTGACAGATTACAAATTGGGTCGAGAGGTCACTCTGGTGGACATTCTTACGCACTATATAGATAACTCTTTTTAAGTTTTAGTGTATTGGAATAGCTAGAAGTAAATACCTGAAACTATCAAACTCCAATCCAGTAGCCTTGACTCTTGAAGACGATTGTATAACAAGGTAGCTTACAAGGGGTGACAGTGTGATGGTGAAAACCCTGTGGATCGCACTCCCTTTATCCAGTGTATGGATGGATGAGTAGAAAAATGGGGACAAAAACTAAATGAAAAATAGGGTGGGGTGGGGGGATGATTTGGGTGTTCTTTTTTATTTTAATTTTTATTCTTATTCTTTCTGGTGTAAGGAAAATGTTCAAAAATAGATTGGGGTGATGAACACTTACCTATATGACAGTACTGTGAACAGTTGATTGTACACCATGGATGATTGTATAGTATATGAATATACCTCAATAAAACTGAATTTAATTTAAAAGATATTCTCAAATAAAGAGCTACAAAGGAAAAAAAAGATAACCACAAAAATTTAAAAAATTTAAAAAAATAAAGTTTCAGTGGCTGAGAGATTTCAAATGGTGTCAAGAGTTCATTCTGGAGGTTATTCTTACACATTATAAAGATATCCCTTTTTTGTTTTTAGTGTATTAGAGTGACTAGAAGGAAATATTGGAAACTGTTGAACCACAACCCAGTATGCTTCATTCTTGAAGACAATTGTATAACTATGTAGCTTACATGGTGTAACTGTGGATTGTGAAAACCTTGTGGCTCACACTCCCTTTATCCAATGTAGGGACAGATGAGTAGAAAAATGGGAACAAAAAAATAAGTGAATAATGGGGGGAAAGAGGGGTATGAGATGTTTGGGGTGTTCTTTTTTACTTTTATTTTTATTCTTATTTTTATTTTTTGGAGTAATGAAAATGTTCAAAAATTGATTGTGGTGATGAATGCACAACTATATGATGGTAATGTGAACAGTTGATTGTACACTTTGGAAGACCGTATGGTATGTGAATATATCTCAATAAAATTGCATTTTTAAAAATATAATGCTATAATTATGGATTTTTCTACTTTTTACAGTACCATCAGTTTGTGCTTCGTGTAAGCTCTGTTATTAGGATGAGTTGACCCCTTTTATCATTAAGTGACTTTCTTTATTCCAGATAATACTCTTCATTCTGAAATCTACATTGTCTGATCTAATAGAGCCAATCCAGCTTGCTACTTACTAGATGGTATAACTTTTCCATCCTTTTACTTTTTTTTTTTAATTTGCTGTTTATACCACTTTATCCAAACCTGAGCACCTCAACAGAAAACTAATAATAAACATCCTTTTACTTGAACCTATTTGTATCTTTATATTTAAAGTAGGTTTCTTGTAAGCAACATATAGTTGGGTCTTGCTTTTGTATCCAATTTGACAATCTGAAATGTCTTTTGACTATTTACATTTAATGTGATAATTGATGTCTTTGGGTTTGAATCTGGCTTTTTATTTTTCCTACCTGTTCTTTATTCCATATTTCTCTTTTTCTCCCTTCTTTTGGATTAATATAGTATTTTTTATTATTCTATTTTATCTTATTGCGGTCTTATTAGCTATACTCCTTGTTTTATTATTTTAGTGATTTCTTTGGGGATAATAATATACATCTTTAAATAATAACACACTCTCTATTTAAGTAATATTACACCACTTCATATATACTATAAGAATCTAATAACATACTCAGCTTGGCCTTGTGCTATCGTTGTCATACATTTTATTTCTAAATATGTTATAAGCCCAATACTAAATTTAATATTTAAATGTTTATTGCTTTCAACAGGCAATAATTTTTAAACAATTTTTTAAAATAAGAAAAAATATATTTATCCACACTGTAACCTTTTCAGTTATCCTTTATTGCTTTGTGCAGATTCAGATTTCCATCTGGTATCATTTCCCTTCTTCCTAAAGAATTTCCTTTAATGTTCGCAGATCTTCTAGTGATGAACTCCTTCAGTTTTTGTATGTCTGTAACTTTGTTTGCAAGACATTTTCACTGGGCAGAATCCTAGGTTGACAGTGATCTTATTGCAGCACTTGAAAAATGTCCCTCCAGTGTATATGGGCTTGCATTGCTTTCAACAAGAAGTCTGCTGCCTTTCTCGTCTTTGCTCCTTTGCTCATTTTTAAGATTTTCTTTTGGATTATGACGTATGTTGGTGTTATTTTCTTCATGTTTCTTGCGCTTGAGGTGTGTTGAGTTTCTTAGATATGTGGAATTATAGTTTTCATCAAATTTGGGGGAATTTTTACCATTATTTCTTCAACAACTGAAAGTATCAAGTGTTGAGCAAGCACGTGGAGCTCTTGCATTGCTGGTAGGAACACAAAATGGAGCAGCCACTTGGAAAACAGATTAGCAGTTTCTAACTGTGCAGGCTGCCTCCTGTCCCTGAGACCCCAAATGAACCCTGTGCTCGGGACCAGGGGTCGGCCTGGCACCTAGGACAGGATGACCAGTGTGACTCCCTTCTCGGGAGCATCGCGAGATAAAAGTCACCCCAGCAGATGGTGGCTGCCTGCACTTTCCTTCCCCTTTTGCAAAAATTCCCTGGAGATTGTCTGGCTAAAGAACGTACATTTTATGGCACCAGGCCCATCATGCTGCTGTATCTGTTCCTGGTGTGGAGGGAGTGGGCTCCTTCACTTCGCAGCATATGATGGGGGTGTACATACCACCCCCTGCATCAGCCGGTGCAGGGAGACCTGCTGCCCATGGGGGCTGGTACCCACCAATGAAGCTAAGCTTGCTTTGTCTCCTCTCGATGTGAGTCAACATTGTTCAGTCCAGTGCCTGAGTGACTCATACTTCTGCAGGTGACCCCAACACCTGCAAACCATGGAGTGGGTTGAGACCCTAGGACTTCTGCTCTTGGGGACAGTAACATGCTCTTTGCTACCCTCCATGCAGCGAGACCCCACCCCGCAAGGTGATATCTGGTGTCTCTTTGCCCTGACATGATCCAGCAATCCCACTCCCGGGTATTGACCCAGGAGAAATGAAAACACGTGTCCTATGACATGAATATAACAGCTTTACTCATAGTAGGCAGACTCTGGAAACAATCCAAATGTCCATCAACTAGAGACTGGATAAACAAATCATAGTATATCTGCACAATAGAAAACTACTCAGCAGCAAAAGGGACTGGAAATCCAGCGCACACAGCAACGTGGATTAACTTCAAATGCTTTGTGCTGAGAGAAGCCAAACTCAAAAGGCTACATGCTATATGATCTCTTAATATGGCATTCTGGAAAAGACAAACTATAAGACAGATTTAAGATCAGTGGTTTTTCAGGAACTGGGATTGGGTAAAGAATTGATGGCAAAGGGGCATGATGTAACTATTTGGGATGATGGAAATGTTTTGTATATTTTTTGGTGTGATTATATGATTGAATGCATTTGTCAAAGTCTGTTGAACTGCACACTTTAAAAGGAGTGAATTTTACTGTTTGGTGTCAATAATTTAGATACCAAGAAGCAATAGAAAGTTAGAAGTGAGAAAACATTAGATATTTGTGGGGATTTTAGTGATGGAAAAGGAGTCTTTATTCCAATAATTGAGAGACA
Organism: Bradypus variegatus; assembly: GCA_004027775.1. Lineage (NCBI taxonomy): Eukaryota > Metazoa > Chordata > Mammalia > Pilosa > Bradypodidae > Bradypus > Bradypus variegatus. The sequence goes on from PVKY010010099.1 coordinate 4,917, forward strand.
GAGAGGGAGAGGGAGAAGGAGAAGGACTGTCACCCAGGAAGTTTATGAGTTCTTTAAACAGGTACATGGATGTTGGAGAGGAGCTTGCTTGTTTAGAATTCTGAGGAAAGGCAAATGTAATCCAGGACAATGGAGTGTTTTTAATGTAGCTGAATGAAGGAATTAAAATTTTGTTTCCTCTTGTTCACAGCAATAAGAGAAACTGATGATGCAAAATGTATTTCTTTTTTAAGAGTAGTCACTGATCATGGTTTATTTGGTGTTTTAAATGGTATGACACTTTTGGATAGTTGGTTGCACTGTTTACAGGTAGTCTTTCTTTTCATATTACATGGCAGTGTACACCACTTTGATACATTTGGTACACAAAACAAAATCTTAGAACAGTTATGCACAAAACATGCAATGTTGGATTTATACATTGGAGTCCAGGATGTGACTGAATGGGGGGGAAAGAAGTTGGAGTAGGCATTTTGGATGAAGGAACCAGAAGGTATATAATACATAGTAACCATGCATTCTTCTGGTTTGAAAGACAATTGCAGCATGAACAACATTGGCACTGGTGCCTCAGAGGTGAACTATTTTACACTAACCAGTTTGGGACTATCCAAGACAAGTATCTTATCCAGCATAAGGATATAGCTGTAAGGTTTTATGACTCATTCCTACTTCTAACTTTAAGAAATTGATGTTTTCCCTAGGCCATTTTAATATCACTGCTTTAATCGCAGACCAGATAAAAAGGACAACATGCATAATCCCCAACAAAAATCCTGTTGTAACCTAGACAGTAAGTGATACAACGTTATAAGACTTGAAAATTGCAGCTCTTTTTGGATCCCCCAAAGTGTATCTGCACTCTTCCTCAAACGGGCCTCTTCTCCAGGAGTCAGAGACACTTTGACAATGTCTGAGATTCCATTCTGTGCCAACATGCAAGGAACACTAGGAAGACGTCATCTTTTATTCCATAGAGACCCTTAATCAGGGTGGAAACTGGATGTACCCGTCTAAGATTGTTCAGACTTTCTGCCAGATCTGCCACAGACAGCCCAGTGGCCCAGGAGGTGTAACCTTTCAGTTTGATTACCTCATAAGCTCTGTCGACCACCTGCTTTGAACCTCTTTCCAATGTTCCTTATCGGCATCAGTGCCTAAGTAGGGTGAAGATTTTTCAAGGCGACCCCAGCAACATTCACTCCACTCCATACAGGCACACTAGAGTCTCCATGCTCCCCAAGGACCCAGCCATGGCAGCTTAATGGGTGAACTCCCAGCCTCTCCCCTATTAGATAACGGAACCGGGCTGAATCCAGATTGCAACCACTTCCAATAACACGGTTTTTGGGAAAGCCACTTATTTTCCAAGCCACATAGGTCAAGATATCCACTGGATTGGAAACAATAAGCAACTTGCAGTTTGGGCTGTATTTTACAGCATTAGGAACGATGAATTTAAAGATGTTCACATTACATTGGACCAAATTAAGACGGCTCTCTCCCTCCTGCTGACGTGCCCCAGCTGTGATGGTAACCAGCTTGGAGTCTGCAGTCACACTATAGCCTTTGCCAGAGACAATTGTTGGTGTTCTAAGGAAAAGGCTGCCATGCTGGAGATGCATCATCTCTCCCTTTAATTTGTCTTCTATGACATCAACAAGCGCCAATTCATCTGCAAATTCCTTTATTAAGATACTGATGGCACAGGCCATGCCAACAGCACCAACCCCAACAACTGTAACCTTATCCTGAGGGGTCTGTTCTTCCTTAACAAGATTAAGAATCAGCTGATCCTTGAGAGCTGCCATTTTAGACTTGGAATGGAAAGGAACCGGGACTGCACGTCGAGCGGGCGTCTGCAGCGCGCGGTGCTTAGATCCAGACTCGGCAGCGGCAGCTCCGGGACTGCAAAATGTATTTTTAAATGGTTCTCCTTGTTTTGTCTTGGGTAGGGGTTCTTTGTGTACTTTTTAATTTGAAGACTCTGTCTTCCATTTTTTTAGATAATCAGATAATATTGACCTGCCATATATAGAACTTAGCACACTTTTCTCTAACAGGCTGTGCCGAACCATGTTTTATTGAGCTTGTCTGACTCTCCTTATCAATAACGTGTATTTTGCAAGACAACTGAGCAGGGATCAGAAACAATTTTTTACTACCCCTGTGTACTGTTAAGTGTTCTAAATATAGATTTACAAATACCATGCTCTCAAATGTTCTCAAGCTTTTATATAAATTTCCCTTTCATGTGACCAAATTTTGCATTGTTCTTTTCAAATATATTTCCCAAATGATATCTTTTTCTACCATCTCTTAAGTAGTAATCCCAGGTTTCATAATTCCAGTTTTAACATTCCATAGCATTCTGGTACAGACTATTCCCTTTCAAGCTTAAATCTTAGCCTTTCACTTTTGGCAGCAGATTTTCGTCCTGGGAACCTTCTTGGTGATCTTTAGCTTTGAATTGTTGGCCTTGCATAAGTTCTGCATAGCATCTAATGTGGTCAAAATGAAACCAACTAGTAATCATGGTGTTTTTAGTATGGTTTTGTGACAACTTAAACGACATATAAGGAAGAGTGTTCTCAGGTTACTGAAATTCCGTAATGTTTGAGTTTTGAACAGCAATCACTTTGTTACGGTATTGAAGCAATTACGTTAGGAAAAAAGTTGGCTGACTGGCTGAATATTTGGAAATATTCTCTTATTGTTGTGAACCAGGGGAAATATACTTCTAAAATATATGTTTGAATGATCTATTTCTAAACAGTTTACTAAATGCCTCGTACAGTTGAACCTACTTTTCAACAGTTTAAGAGGGCGTTGCTAAATTGTTTCTTGTCATTACTAAATAATCTTCATAGCAAAATGTCTGTCGGCACTTTTCCCTCTCTTTTTAGCTCCTATTTTCAGGAGTTAAATGTGGCCAAAACTGTATCCTGGTCTGACACTTAACCAAAAATTTATAGTTTGGCAAGTTTATGGCCAAAATAAATTTGGCTGTTTATCCCCCATCCATAAAGACAGAAAGGAAGCCATCCTCAAAAAAAAAAATGTTAGGACTACTTTTAAAACCTGAGCAATGTCATGAATCCATAATGTGGACTAGTAAGACTGGATACTTTCATAAGAGTTTAAATGCTGATATTCGGTGGAAGTAGAGTAGCTCGTATTCTATCAATTCAAATATTCTTAGTACGATTGCTTTCCCTATTTGTTCAATACACTGATAATAGTGGAATCTTTACAGAATTTGAGACTTTACAACTTAACTGAAGGAGTGTCTCAAACATTTCTGGTCAAATCTTATTTCGCATTTCTGGAAAAAAGTAAATAATCTTCTAGGTCTCTAAAACCCAATGCTCCCAAGTTGAATGTTCTTGAGAAATGTGTCTCCTATTCTGCCATTTGACATTTCAACTCAATGACCATGTTCCTGTAATGGTTAAAACAGCTGTACCAGGGCCGTGATAGAAACTGTGTTTTCTTGCTTTTTGGAACACAGTTTGTATACATGGCAATCCCATGCCTGGTGTTTGAGGACACTAACACACCAGGACCGTTCTCTCTTATTTAGATGGCCCGACATCATCTCATTCAGGAGGCTTGAAACATCTATGATCAATCTTGTGAATTTTAACGGTTTCCTGTCATTGATTAACAAAATCAACAACTGGCACAACTCCCTGTGCTGTGGTCTTGATCTCTGCTAGTTTATTCTGCATGTTTATTTTGGATAGTCTTTTGTTAAGCACAGAGCTTATAGTGGTTTAAATAAAATATTAACCAAAAAAAAATTAGAATTTCAACAAAAGATGGCAATACATACGAAGAAACAGGAAGTGATGGCCCAGCAAAGGAGATGATTAAAGCATTAAAGACCAACAATGAGGAGGACCAGACCTGGGGCTTTCCAGACAAAGTTGTAAAAAAAAAAGAAAAAAAGAAAAAAAAGTGGTACTAAATATGCTCAAAGAGCTAAAGGAAAACATGGACAAAGAATGAAAGGAAATCAGGTATGTGACAGATGAACACAAAGAGAATATCAATAGAAAATGATGCAAATTATGGAAATATGGAATATGGAAATTATGGAAATATGGAAATAATATGGAAATTATGCAAAGGAACCAAACAGAACTGAAGACCACAGGGACAGAAACTTAAAATTCTTGTGAGGGGCTCAACAGCAGATTGGAGCTAGCGGCGGAAAGAACGGAAGATAAGACCATTGAAATTATTCAGTCTGAGGAACAGAAGGAAGAAAAGAAGAAAAGTGAACAGAGCCTGAGGAACTTGCAGGACACCATCAAGTGTACAAATTTACACTCTGTGGGGGCCCCCAAAAGAGAAGAGAGAGAGAAGGGGCAGAGAGAGAATTCTCAAGGAAACAATGGTTGAAAACTACCCCAATTTAACAAAAGACATGAATGGACAACAAACTCCAAATAGGATAAATCCACACAGACCCACATTGTAGCACCCTCTAGTCAGACTGTCAAATACCAGTGACAAAGAGAGGATTCTGGAAGCCACAAGAGAGAAGTAACATGTCACGTACGAGGAGTCTCAATAAAATTAAGTACGGATTTCTCATCAGAAACCACAGAGGCAAGAAAGCAGTGGGATGAATATTTAAAGGACCGAAAGTAAAAAAAAAAAATGCCATCCATGAATTATAAACCTGGCAAAACTGTCTTTCAAAAATGAGGGAGGGGCCTTCTGGAGTCCAAACAGTTGTCTGGCTGGGCCAAACTACTCTGCTTCCCGTTCCCTGCCCCACTGCCCAGGTCCCCACGGATCTTGGTTCATTTTCAGAAGTTTAAAGAAACCAGTGTCTTCAAATTCTTGTGAGTTCGAAGCATTAAATGTAAAGCGCAACAAAGGGAAAGAGAGCCTGGGAGTCTCAAAGCCCGAGCAACATGTTGTATGTGTATTGAAAGATAAAACAAAAGAAGTAAATGTATCAAATGTTATCAGAATAGATCCCCAGATCTATGGTTCACTGATTTTTTATAAGGCCCCCAAATCCACTGAGCTGGGACAGAACAGTCTCAACAAATGGGGCTGGGAGAACTGCATATCCATATCCAAAAGAATGAAAGAGGACCCCTACCTCACACCCTATACAAAAATTAACTCAAAGTGATCAAAGACCTCAGTATAAGAGACGGTGCCATAAAACTCCTAGAAGATAATATAGGGGCACATCTTCACGATCTAATATTAGGAGGTAGCTTCTTAGGCCTTATACCCAAAGCACAAGCAACAAAAGAAAAAATAGATAAATGGGAACTCCTCAAAATCAAAAGCTTTTGTGCCTCAAAAGACTTTGTCAAAAACATGAAGAGGGAGCCAGTTCAACGGGAGAAAATATGTGGAAACCATATATCTGATAAGAAACTGATATCATGCACATATAAAAAAAATCCTACAACTCAATAACAATAGTATAAACAGCCCAATTTTAAAATGGGCAAAAGACATTGTATTAGATAGGGCTCTCTAGGGAAACACAATCAACAAGAGATATCTAAATAAAAGATTTTATAAAAGTATTTCACGCAACTGTGGGGATGCACAAGTGCAAATTCTGTAGGGCAGGTAGCAAACTAGCAACTCCAATGAACTCCTCAGGCAGCGAACTGGGAACTCTGATGAACTCCTCAGGAAACACTTCACTGGTTAGCCGAACAAGAAGTGAAGGTCCTCTGTCTGTCTCCCTTAAAAGTCTTCAACTGATTGGATTAAATCCAGCTGCCTGCATTCTCTCATTGTGGAAGACACCCTTTGTTGACATTATCAGTCACAGCTGCAGCCAACTGACTGATGATTTAATAAACCAGCCTGTTGGTTTATTAACCAGCCACAAATGTCCTCACAGCAATGGTTAGGCCAGTGCTTGCTTAACCAGACAGCTGGGCACCATCACCTGGCCAAGCCGACACATGAACCTAAAGATGACAGTCCAACCCTTGTCAACTTGGCAGTTACACAAGTCAATCTAAGCCATAATTGATATTTATGTAGAGAACAATAACAGACATGTATTTCACCTAACAATACTCCACTGTCCTGCATACAACCGGGAATGCACTAAATCTCTCCAGAAGAGGGAGCAAGTCCTTGGGTGACATTCACTCTTAAAATTGATTTCCTTTAAGTCAAATACTGTGAAATGAACAATACAGCTTATGTCATATGATAAGGAGATAAGATAGAGAAGAAAAAAGACATTTGCTTTATGGACAAATACAAACATAATCATAACAAAACGAGGAAATATTCATGCCATCATAGTCCTCGTTTTTGTAACTGGTCACATGGCCATAGTTCATATTTATCCCTACCTTCTTCCACTACCCATTCTGTGTTCCCTTTACCCTCAGCAAGCACTTCAGCTGTCCGTGGTTCTTTGCCTGGTGAGGTGACCCAAACCTTCATTCCTGAAGTTTCTTGGCCATTGGTGGTCCGGCCTGGATTGGGTTGTTGCAGTTTTCCATTGACTTTAATCACAGGGGCTGGTAGTACTAAGAGACGCCCTAGGGGATCTCCTGTATCCCAGGAAAACTCTTCTTTACCTCCATTGTGCAGGTGCAGTGCTAATTCCCCTTGATAGTCGGGATCGATCATCCCAGCCAGTACAGCAATTCCCTTCCTTGCCTGTTGATTCAGAGGCGTAAGAAGCCCAAAGTGGCCAGGTGGCATCTTAACTTCCGGTTCAGTGGGATTATTGCTGTGTTTCCTGGTGGAAGCACTCCTCCTTTTGGAACCAAGACCTGTAGACCAGCAGAGCTTAAGCCTGCAGAGACAGGGAGCAAAATTTTACCTAGTTTATCACTAGGAGTGACGGTGAGTGGTGCCACTCCTGTTTCCACCCCTTGATTCCTGGACCCATGAATCCTGGCTATGGGAGAAACAACACCATAGAGTGGACGCTGATTCAGAGCACACACAGCCCCTGGAGAACACTGCCCCAGCCCTGCGCGGCATTGCCACCTAGCTGGCACTGTAGTTGAGTCTTCAACAGGCCCTTCCACCGTTCTATTAACCCAGCTGCCTCTGGATGATGGGGAACATGGTAAGACCAGAGAATTCCATGAGCAAGTGCCCATTCCCTCACTTCATTTGCTGTGAAGTGGGTTCCTTGGTCTGAAGCAATGCTGTGTGGAATACCATGACGGTGGATAAGGCATTCTATAAGTCCATGGATGGTAGTTTTGGCAGAAGCATGTTGTGCAGGGAAGGCAAACCCATGTCCAGAGTAGGTGTCTATTCCTGTGAGAACAAATCACTGCCCCTTCCACAATGGAAATGGTCCAGTGTAACCAACCTGCCACCAGGCAGCAGGCTGATCACGTCGGGGAATGGCACCGTATCGGGGACTGAGTGTGGGTCTCTGCTGCTGGCAGTTGGGCACTCAGCCGTGGCTGTGGCCAGGTCGGCCTTGGTGAGTGGAAGTCCATGTTGCTGAGCCCATGCGTAACCTCCATCCCTACCGCCATGACCACTTTGTTCATGAGCCCATTGGGCAATGACAGGAGCGGCCGGGGAGAGAGGCTGATTGGTATCCAACGAATAGGTCATTTTATCCACTTGATTAAAATCTGCTGCTGAAGTCACCCTCTGGTGAGCACTCACGTGGGACACAAATATCTTCATGTCGTTTGCCCACTCAGAAAGGTCTATCCACACACCCCTTCCCCAGACTTCTTTGTCAGCAATCTTCCAGTCATGTTCCTTCCAAGTCCCTGACCATCCAGCCAAACCACTAGCAACAGCCCAGGAATCAGTGTACAAACGCACCTCTGGCCAGTTCTCCTTCCAAGCAAAGTGAACAGCCAGGTGCACTGCTCGAAGTTCTGCCCACTGGGCGGGTTTCCCCTCCCCACTGTCCTTCAGGGACATCCCAGAAAGGGGCTGCAGGGCTGCAGCTGT
>PVKY010010100.1:0-12865 GCA_004027775.1 Bradypus variegatus
CCCCCGAGAAGCCCCCAGACCCCTGTGCCAGGGAGACCGTGCTGAGGGCCCTCAGCCAGTGCAACAAAGGCCAGAGGAAGTTTGACGGGCCCCTCTGGTTTGAGGTCCCCGAGGGCTGGAGAAGGAGGCTCAGCCCTGAGGCCAGGCCCTCTGCCTTCAAGCCTGTGGTGAGAAACAGGGTGGCCCCTTCCTTTGTGCCCAGACCCGGGCCTGTGAAGAGAAGACTGCGCTCCAGGAGGGAGACTGTCTGCCAGGAGAAGGCTGTCCCCAGGCCCCATGTCCAGCCTTCCCCGTCTGCTGCGCAGCCTGCTGCAGGGACAGCACCAGCCCAGGGCACAGATCCTCCTCTGTAGGGGCGGGCACAGATGCAGCACTCCTGGGACCTCCGGCCTTCCTCCAGTGTCCGGGAGCAGCCTCGGTGGGGCCTCTCTGTCCCTGGACACACCCAGCCTGCTGGTGTCCTTGGCTCCTGAGAGCTGGGAACCTGCATTCAACCCCAGAGACTCCAGCCCACAGCAGCTTCATCCTCCTGTCACCTGTTCTTCCCCGAGATGGGACACTGAAACCAGCAGGTCACTGCTTTTCCCTCCAGCCCACAGGTCTGCCTAGCCCCCAGACCCCTGTCCATACCCTGCCCCTCCCACCAAGCAGTGTATTTTGTTAGAAATGATGGAAACCCAAGTTCCCACCCTCTTTTTACTGCAACTTCTGTGGCCACTTCTGCTTCCCCAAAGATGGAATCCACGTTGAAGCCCCCAAAATAGGGAGATTGTAGCCCCTGGTTGTCCCCAGCCATGTCACAGCTGCAGCACCTCCCAGGCCTGCCCTCCCCACAGCTCTCAGCACCTGAGCTATCACCCTCGAGCACATCTCTGCCAGCCCCAAAGGCATCACCCCCCTAAGGAAGCGTCTGTGCTCCTTGTTGCCCCCTCTCCAATCTGGACCTCAGTGCTGCCTGGCAGAGCTTCCGACCCTCCAGTTCTCTCCTTCAGAGCTCCCTCTTTACTGCTGGTCACCTTGGGGACTCCTTGCTTCTCTTCCAGAAGAAATTTGAAGCTGAAGGCCTCTGTGGCATGTGAAGGATGAGACCAGGCAGAATCCTAGGGCATGGACTCTGCTACTCCCACACTGGAGAGACGTTGTGCATCTCAGAGCACTTGCCTTCCCCTGCCCACCTAATCCACCCAGCCTTTACCCTGGGAGCAGAACTTGACAAGAAGACATGGTGCCTTCCAACTGCCCCAGTTTAACAGGTTATAACAGGTTATTATAAATAAAGTTAAGTTTGCATTATTTTAACAAAAATCTGCCTTGATCTTGCAGATCTTTTCTCTTGCACATATCACTTTGGGGATATGTCTATAATAGGAATCACTCTTGTTATATCCTTCCCAACAGATGTTTTAATCAGGTGCAAAAAAAAGTATCTCTAGGGCTTTCCCTTGGTGAGAAAGGCTTGGGGCCCACTGCAAAGTGTGGTAAGGCACAGAGGAAGAGAATACACACACACACACACACACACACACACACACAAAGACCAAGCTGGGACAAAGCAAGGAAAGTACCTCATGGAGTTAATATGCACAGAGAGAAGAAAGAAAGAGTCAAGAAGAGAAGGATGAAAGGGCCAGATGCCAAGACGTGTGTGGGAATCAGTCCACACAGGTGGGGAGCAGGGGAAGGGGGGAGCACTTCCTGGTTGCTAGGGAAATAGGCAAATTCACCAGAGGAAAGAATTTAATAGCTTTCTCCTACCTCCTCATCTAAGGGGACATGGTAAAGGGACAGTGATGGTGGGTTTTTATTATCCTCAGAATCAGTTCACTGGTGCCCCTGGGATTGGAGGTCAGAACACCACCCCCTTGGGAAGAGTGAGCAGGGATGAAGCTGGATTGATCACTTCACCCAACTGGGAAATGAGGCTTCCCAGGTGCGTCCCACCACCAGGGGTAGCTCTGGGTGTGCACTCAACTGGGGTTCAGTTTGACTGTCCATCTCTGACAAAAATAGCCATTTGATAGCTTTCAAAGCACTTCTGCACATACTTGCAACATCATGGCATTGCTGTGAAGTATTCAGATAGGAGTTTCTGCTCATTTGGTCATAGTCATTATCATCCCCACTTTACAAATGAAGAAACCAGAGCCTAAGAGGTTAAGCAACATACACAAATTTAGCGTTACTAAGAGCAGCCAGGACCAGGGACTGGACCATTTGGTTCCCACATTCTGCTCATCCTCAAATTCCAGGAGGTGCAACTTCTGCAAAGAGGACTCAATTCAGGATTCAGTGGCAATGAACAAAATTAGTTTCAGTCTGAAGCCAAACATTTCAGATTTCAATCTGAAGCCAAATTCAGGCAAGTCACTTGTTCTAGTTTGCTAATGCTGCCGGAATGCAAAACACCAGAGATGGATTGGCTTTTATAAGGGGGGGTTATTTGGTTACACAGTTACAGTCTTAAGGCCATAAAGTGTCCAAGGTAACACATCAGCAATTGGGTACCTTCACCGGAGAATGGTTGATGGTGTCCAGAAAACCTCTGTTAGCTGGGAAGGCACATGGCTGGTGTCTGCTCCAAAGTTCTGGTTTCAAAATGGCTTTCTCCCAGGACGTTCCTCTCTAGACTGCAGTTCCTCAAAAATGTCACTCTTAGCTGCTCTTGGGGTGTTTGTCCTCTCTTAGCTTCTCCTGGAGCATGAGTCTGCTTTCTACAGCTGTCTTCAAAATATCTGCAGCTCCTGTGCTTTCTTCAAAGTGTCCCTCTTGGCTGTAGCTCCTCTTCAAAATGTCACTCGCAGTTCCTCTTCAAAATATCACTCACAGCTGTACTGAGTTCCTTCTGTTTGTAAGCTCATTTATATGGCTCCAGTGATTTAATTTAGACGCACCCTGAATGGGTGAGGTAACACCTCCATGGAAATTATCCAATCAGAGCCATCACCCACAGTTGGGTGTGGCACATCACCACAGAAACATTCAAAGAATTACAATCTAATCAACACCGATACCTCTGCCCACACAAGATTACATCAAAGATAAAGGCATTTTGGGGGACATAATACATTCAAACCAGCACATCACTCTTTCTCTAACCACTTATAGGGGAGCAAAGAAATTGTTTTAAAAGTAGATAATCAAAACAGAGTCAGTTAAAAAAAATACTGTAAAATGACAGCAAACCAGGCTAATAAAATACTTTCAGGCTGATTACTTAGAAATGCCTAAACCATCACTTTTTTGGGTATTCCCTTTGCACCCTCAACTAGATGGTTGTACGTTCTTATTACAGTGGACTTGAGGGATGTGTATATCTGAGAAATCTAAGGGTTAGTCCATCTGCTGAGAATACCATCATTGCCTTTCCTCTGGTGGCAAAAACAGTTAAAACGATGCAAGACAAAAGATGGAAGCAGGGCACTGCTGCTGCTCCATTGACATTGTGTCCTGGACGTGCCTCTGGGCAGTCTCAGGAGCTATTGGATTGTCCCTTTGAAGTGTCCCTGGATTTCTGCTTAAAAATCTGTATTTTGAACTGTGGGAAGAAAGAGGTGGGAAGAAAGATGATATTCTGTCTACAGAAGTCCTGTGTGAAGGGAGGACTTTAATTTGCAGATTTTCGCTCTACTTCATTGTGGAGTTCATTCTTCAGGGGCTTCTGCTACACCCACTGCAACTGGAAAAAACAGTTCAAGGCCTTCCATCCTCTGATTGTATTTTGAACGGGAATCTAAATATGGTGCACACAACTACCACCTTTACCTGTAGCCCTGGAGAGAGGAAAAGGCATTTACCTGTGGGATGTAGAAGGCAGAAAATATTTTGACTTCCTGAGTGCTTACAGTGTTGTCACCCAAGGACTTCATTACCTAAAGATTGTGAATGCCCTGAAAAGCCAGGCAGACACATTGACCTTAATGTCTAGGGCTTTCTGTTGCAATGTACTTGGAGACTAAGAGGAGTATGTTATTGAACTTTTCAACTACCATAAGTTCTTCCTATGAGTTCAGGAGCAGAGGCTGGAGAGACTGCCTGCAAACTCACTAGTAAGTGGGGCTATACCATCAAGGATATTCAAAAGTACGGAGCAAAGATCATTTTTGCAGCTGGAAACTTCTGGGGTAGAACCTTGTCCGCTATCTTCAGTTCCACAGACCCCACAAGTTATGATAGTTTTGGGCTGTTTTTGCCAGGCTTTGAAATCATTCCCTGTAACAATCAGCCTGCTCTTGAGTATGTTCTTCAGGATCCAAATGTTGCTGCATTTATGGTGAAGCCAATTCAGGGTGAAGCAGGTGTCATTCTAGATTATAGATTCAGGCTAGAGTGTGGGAACTCTGCACCAGGCACCAGGTTCTGTTTATTGCTGATGAAATACAGACAGAATTGGCCAGAACTGGCAGATGGCCGGCAGTTGGTCATGAAAATGTTAGATTTGATATGATTCCTTGGGAAGGCCCTTTCTGGTGGCCTTTACCCGGTATCTGCAGTGCTGTGTGATAATGAAGTAATGCTCACCAACAACCAGGAAGCATGACTCGATGTATGGTAGTAAAACCCTGGGCTGCCCAGTGGCCACTGCAGCACTTGAGGTTTTAGAATTAGAAAATCTTGGTGAAAATGCAGACAAAATGGGTACTATCTTGAGAAATGAACTCATTAAACTACCATCTGATATCATAAGGGCTGTAGGAGGAAAGGGATTATTAAATGCTATTGTTACTAGAGGAACCAAAGAGTATGATGCTCGGAAGGTATGTCTGCGACTCCCAGGTAATGGACTTCCGGCCAAGCCAACCCATGGTGACATCATCAGTTTCACACCTGAGCTGGTGATCAGGGAAGATGAAGTTCCAGAGTCCATTGAAACCATTAACAAGACCACCCTGTCCTGCTGAGAGTCATGACTGACATGGCACCTGGGAGGCAGCTGGAGCCAGGTGGTCAGCGATGTCCTGTTAAATGTCTGCTCTCAAGGCAGGCACATCCTGTTCCTGCGTGTCTTCAAGGACTTATTATTTTTTATGTATGTTTTTCAGTGCACATATAATAGAAGAAATTTGTGAACCTGAAGTTTGCTATGTAATATAACTTTAAAAGAATGGAGTGGTGAATATATATGTGGTTTGTGTGTGCGCATGTGTATGTGTGTGCTTTCTGAGGTGAAATGCATCTGTAGACAGCCCTTCAATCAACCTCTTCAGTGTATAATTTATATACATTTTTATAATTTCCTTACTGGTATAATGTTTTATATTTGAAAAGAATTATCTCTGGGGTATTACATAGAAGATCTCCTTAACCTTCTAAAGTTGAATAATTATAGTCATTGAATTTTAGGAAGGATTAGTGGTTAATCACATGTGAAAATACAAGGGTTAAGTAAATTTAACTTCATATTGGCCAATACAGGATGTATTCTACAGATGCCATTATTTTGAATTAAGAATTAAGGTTTACCAGGATCAAATTATGTTTTGTGTGATCATAATTTGTAAAAATGTTTATTTCCTGTGTTTCTTTAAAATAAAGCATATATTTAAAATGTCAGAAAAAATGGAAACAACCCAAGTGTCCATTGACAGATGAAAGGATAAACAAAATGTGGTATAGGCATGCAATGAAATATTTTTTGGCCAAAAAAATTAAATTAGATACATGCTACATGTGGATGTAATCTTAAAAATGTTATGCTAAGTGAAATAAGCCAGACACAAATGGACAAATTCTGCTTGATTCCAGTTATAGGAAATATATAGAATAGGGAAATTCATAAAGACAGAAAGTAGATTAGAGGTTACCAGGGGCTGGAGGAGTGGAGGGGTCATTGCTTAATGACTACAGAGTTTCTGTTTCAGGTGACGAAAACATTTTGGAAAAAAATAGTGGTGATGGTTGCACAATGTTGTGCATGCAATTAATTGCACTGAATTGCACATGTACAAATGGCTAAAATAGAAAAAATGCAATTTGTTTATGTTATATTTATGATGGTAAAGTTGAAAAAAAAGTGGAGCATGGAATAAAAAACCTGATGCTAAGAATGGGCCCAGGCCAGCTTCCTTGTGCTTAGTGAATGCTGTGCTGGAGAGCTGAGCTGTGGCTCACACAGTACATTTAACAAAGCATCTGGGCTATGTGCACATGGACTTAGACACCTCATTCCTGCACTGTGAATTCAGGAAGAGTTAAGATTTCTAATATCCATTTTAAAAGCACCTCACCTTTTTTGGCTAAAAATTGTAAAGAATCTCAGGAGAAACACATTACTGGAACCATACTGCTCAGAACTCCTGCTAAACAAGAAGACAAATAAGAGAGAAAAAGCTAGTAGTCATAGCACTCAATTTCTTCTTAGCAAAGGATTGCTTGGGAGGTTGTGGGAAAAGCCATGCATTAGTTTTCTAGTGTTGCATAGCAAATTACCACAAATTTAGTGGTTTAAAAGAAAAAAAATTTTTTGTATGGAAGGACATACAAAATATATAAATTGAATCCATATGAAGAAATAAATAATATTCGGAATGGAAACTGTATAGGTAAATATAAAAGTCAATATTATCACACTTTTCATTCGTAACTACTTTTTCCCTATATGATTTAAAAACAAGTGCATGTGCTCTGCTGGACTGCCTACAGTTACCTTCTGGAACCAGTGCCAGCCTCTGTCTGCATCAAGCAGAGACCCAGTATCAGAGGGATCCACAGGATGCTGGAATGACTCCAGGCCCCTGCCCAAAAGGGTGTTCTGAACCAGCAACCCTTCATGCTACTGCCTCTGGAAAGGGCAGGAGATGATCTGATCACTGCATCCTCTGGGTAAAAAGAGTTGGAGACTATTCACATGGACACACCCAGAAAGAGGGGCCTGTGCAACCTCCTCGGTTACACATGCTGGGTGATGTCAACAGAGATGCAAAGAGGGGAGGTTTGGAGAATGCTATCTCTTTGTTTTCCTCTCTGAAATGAGTTGGGATAAAATATTGCATTGCAGTCCTCAGGGTTTTGCATTGGATTTTTGTTTGTGAATAGTTATTAATAATGAAGTTACCAATTCCACATTTAAAGACCAATATATAAAAGAACAGTTTCATATTTGCATGGTGCTTTTCAGATGTTAAAATGTTTTCTAGATACAGTGGTTATATTGCTTTATTTGATGAAAAAGACATGCTTTTGAAAAATTGTGAGTAAACATGATCTAAACATACCTGAAAAGAACAAAAAGAACATGAGCTTTAGGCTCAGGCAGACATGAGTTTGAATAGTGGCTCTGGACCTTTTAACTTGCTTGACACAAACAAGTTAAATGTGCAATCTCTCTGATCCTCAATTTTTTCATATCAAGATGGGAATATAATAATTACTTTTAAGGACTGCTGTGAGGATTAAATAAGTGTAATCAACTAATTTATTAAATCAATTAATTAAAAAGAACAAATGCACAAAATAATAAATCTGTGCTAATGGGCACACCGTGTATAAAGGTGCAATTGTGACAATAACAACATAAAGGGAGAGAAATGGTATTGTATAGAAATAGAAATTCTGTATGCTGTTGAACCTAAGTTGGTATTAATTCAAACTAGATTGTTAAAAGTTTGAGAGGTTAAATGCATTTGCCAGGGTAATTACTAAGAAAACATAGAAAAACATACAGAGAATTAAATGAGAAAAGAATAAAAATTGTACACTATAAGAAATCAACTAAATAGAATGTTTTGTGTTTGAAATGGAGAAAGCCAGGAACAAAAAGTGTAAGATATAGAGAAATCAAATAAAAAATGGAAGAAGCTTGTTCTCATTTTTCAGCAGCTACTTGAAATGCAAATGGATTAAACATTTCATTTAAAAGTCAGAGATTGGCAGCGTGGATAATAAAATATTATCTAACATATGCTGTCTTCAAAAGATCCACTTTAGTTTCAAAGCCATAAATAGATTGAAAGTGGAAAAAATGGAAAAAGATGTAACATACCGATAGTAACCAAAATAGAACTGGAGTGGTTATATTTATGTCAGACAAAATAGACTTTAAGATAAAAGTTGTCAGTACAGACAAAGAAGTTTATTGTATACTGATAAAAGAGTCAATCCATCAAGAATACATTAGAACTATAAACCTATATACATACCTAGCAACAGGTCCCCAAATTATTTGGAGCAAAAATTGATAGATATAGGGAAAAATAGTAAGGCTCTATAATAATAGCTGGGGACTTTCATACACCACTTTCAAAAAAAGAAAAACTACGCAGAAGATCAACAATGAAATAAAGGACTTGACCAATGGTATGAACCTATGTGACCTGTCGACATACACAAGCAAATCCACCCAACAACAGCAGAATATGCATTTTTCTAAAGTGCACATGGACCATTTTCCAGGGTAGACCATATGTTAGGCCACAAAATGGGTCTCAATAAACTGTAAAAGTCTGAAATAATGCAAGATATCTTCTCCAACCAGAATGGAATGAAACTAGACATCAATAACAGAAAGTAAACTGGAAAATTAAAAAATACATGGAAATTAAACCACATCCTCTTAAAAAATAAATGAGTCAAAGAGAAAACATCACAAGGGAAATCAGAAAACACTTTGTGATAAATGAAAAGGAAAACACAATATACTAAAACTTACGGGATGTAGTAATAACAGTGCTCAGAAGGAAATTTCTAGCTGTAAATGACTACCTTGAAAAAGATCTCAAGCCAATAGCCTAACTTTACATCTTGAATATTTAAAAAAGTAGAGTAAACTAAACCCAAAAGTAGCAAAGGAAGGAAATAGTAAAGATTAGAGCAGAGATAAATGAAGTAACAAATAAAAAGCAAGCAGAGAAAATTAATGATCCCAAAAGCTGGGTTATGAAAGATAAAAAATTATATATAAACCTTCAGCTAGACTGCCTAAGAAAAAAAAGAGTGAACTCAAATTGCATAAATCATAAAAGAAAGTGAGGACATTGCTACTGATGTAATAGAAATAAATTAGGACTAGTTAGGAACTTCCTCATCATGATTAATGGCATGTATGAAAAACCCACAACTAACTTCATACTCAATGGTGAAAGACTGAAAACCTTCCCCCTAAGATCATGAAAAAGGCAATGATGCCTACTTTCACTATTTCTGTTCAAAATTGCACAAGCAGTTCTAGCCAAAGCAACTAGGCAAGAAAAAGAAATAAAAGGCATCCATATCGGAAAGGAGGAAATAAAACTATCTTTATTCATGATCCTATATGTAGAAAATGTCAAAGAATCCACAAAATCCCTACTACAGCCTATCAACATTTTTGGCAAAATACAAGATTAAGACACAAAGATCACTTGTGTTTTTATATACTAGCAATGAACAATTCAAAACTGAAATTAAGAATAATAATTCCATTTACAATAGTAACAAAAATCAAGTACATACAAATAAATTTAACCAAAGAGACTCTGCTGAAAACTACAAAACATTGGTAAAATAAAGATGACCTAAATAAATGAAAACACCCAAGTTTATGAATTGGAAGATGTAATATTAAGATGGCATTATTCCCCCAATCTATAGATTTAATGCAATCTCTATCAAAATCTTTCTGCAGAAATGGAATACCTGATCCTAAAATTTATATGAAATTGTGTGTATCCCTAAATTGACAAAAGATATTACAAGAGAAAAAAAAGTTGGATGACTCACGCTTCCCAATTTCAAAATCTACTACAAAGCTACAGTGTTTTAAAATGGTGTGTTACTGAAATTCAGATACAAAGATCCATGGAATAGAATTGAGAGTGTAGAAATAAACCTTATATTTATGATCAATTGATTTTCAAAGTGTTCCAAAGCAATTCACTGGGGGAAAGAATAGTCTCTTCAACAAATGGTGGTAAAATACTGGATATGTACATGAAGAAGAATGAAGTCGGACCCCTACAACACATATCTACAAAAAATTAACTCAAATGGATCAATTACCTAAATATAGGAGTTAAAACTATAAAACTTGGGGGAAAACTTCACAATTTGACAATGGATTTTTAAGATGTAATACCAAAAGCATGAGCAACTAAGGAAAAAATAGTTAAGTTGGACTTCAACCACTTATAAATTCTTGTGCATCAAAGGACAGTATCAAGAGAATGAAAAGAAAACCCAAATAATGGAATAAATTACTGGCAAATTGTATATTTGCTGTAGTCTCCATAATAAATAAATAATTATTACAACTCAACAACAAAATTACAAACAACCCAAATAACAAATGAGCAAATTTCTTGAATATTCATTTCTCCAAAGAAGATACACAATGATGCTCAACATCATTAGTCATTAAGGAAATGCAAACCAAAACCCCAAGGAGGTATCACTTCATAGCCACTAGGATGACTATAATATAAAAATGGAAAATAACAAGTGTTCATGAGGATGTGGAAAAATTGGAACCCTCATATATTGCTTGTGGGAATGCATAATGGTGAAGCTGTGCAAAACAGTTTTGTTGTTTGTCAATAAGTTAAACATGGAATAGCCATATGATCCAGCAATTCTACTCCTAGTTATATACCAAAACGTATTGAAAACATGTATTCAAACAAAAACTTGAACATGAATGTTCATAGTGGCAATATTCACAGTGGCCAAAATGTGGAAATAATTCATACGTCCATCAGCTGATGAATGGATAAACAAAATGTGTCATATTGATGCACTGGCATATTATTCATACTGGCATATTATTAAAAAATGAGAGGAATACTTATATGTGCTAAAACACTGATGAAGCTTGAAAACATTATGCTAAGTGAAAGAAGCCAGACACAAAAAGTCACATATTTATGTTTCCACTTAGATTAAAATATAGAACAGGCAAATCCATAACGAAAAACTGGGGAGTGGCTGCTTACTGGATACAGGGTTTCCTTTTGGGCTGATGAAAATGTTCTAGAACTAGATAGTGGTGATGGTTGTCAACATTGTGCATGTACTAAATCCCACTGAATTTTATACTTTAAAATGGTTAAAACAGTAAATTTTATGTTATATGTATTCTACCACAATTAAACTACACATTTATTATCTTAATTTCTATGAGTCAAGAGTTAGGGCACAGCTTAACTGGTCCTACAACTTAAGAGTCACATGTGGCTGCAATGAAGGTGGAGGGCAGAGACACATTCTCTTCTGAAACTCAACTGAGGGAGGATCCACTCCAAGCTCACTCAGGATGTGGGCAAAATTCAGTTCCTTATGGTTGTAGAATTGAGGGCTTAAATTTCTTCCTAGCTGTTGGCCAGAGGCTGCCCTCAGCTGTTAGAGGTTACAAGCAGTTCCTTGCCACATGAGGCTCCCAATTTAGGCAGCCAGGAACATGGCAGCATTCTTCTTGAAAACCAGCAAAAAAAGAGACAGTCTCCAGCAAGATGGATACTACAATAGTATGTCCATAATCATTCATAGCCCATCAACTTTGCCATTTCTTATTGGTTGGAAGTGAGTTACAGGTCATACCCCTGTCCAAGGGGCAAGGACTACACAGGGACAGGGATATCAGGAGGTGAGGAACACATAGAGCATGTACTAGAGTCTGTCCACCACAGTCTACATTGTTTTTATTTGTGGATCATACAGTAATGGTTCTTTCCCTCTTCTTTCTTCTGACACTTAATTCATACCCACACAGGCCAGAATATGCCACTGATGGTCATTGTCAGGTATCTGCCAACATAGGGATGACTTGTTCTTTCCTGAATGCCCCATGCATTTCCACTGTATACTAATTTTGCTTATACCATTCCCTCAACCTGGAAAGACATCTCCTCTCTTTATCCCCAGGTCACTCTTCATGAACCAATGCTAATTTCCCTCTGTTTTCTGGTTTTTCTGGAATATTAGGTCCACCTAAGTCAAGGAACCCTCTGATCTCCTTTCCTATAGCACATTTCTCCTACATTTCTTGAAGCTTGGCTTTGCATCTCAGGTAGTTTGTTTTGTATGCAGACTTCGAGTTATATTATGAACTCATAGCTAGCAGGAGTCATCTCTGAACATGATAGTCCTAGTGCCTGACAGAGGGTCTGGCCCATAGTAGGTGCTCAACAGACATCTTATCAACCAAAGAAAGAATGAATGTGCATAAATACATCTAACTCAGTTTTAGAATGAAAGAGATTCAAAGCCAATGGGGATGCACTTTAATTAGGAGCATCTCAAAGTAACAGAAAAGATTTACCTGTTCTTACGCTGTTCTCTCCATCACATACAGAGATGGCCCTAGTGAGGCTTCACATCAGTGCGATTCAGCTTTAAGGAATGTACTGTAGCTTGATTCTCTTACAGAGAAGGCCATTTTCTACTTACGTTAAGTCAAATACCTTGTGTCCAACTGAACAAATGAGTGCTATGACTGCCTGGTGTGGTCAGTGCCCGCTGGACACCGTAAAGTCCACTGACATCCACAGCATGCCCATGGCTGATATGGGCCCAGGAAGCACCAGAGAGCCATTTACTTGTTATCCACTTCCTCATTTATTTCCTAAGAGATTCTGAATGAGGTGGTCTTGACACAGAATCTTTCCTACACAAGAAAGATGAAGATGGTATCTTTTATGCTGAGTTCAGTAAGTCAAAATAACTACAGGATATAAGATAAATTCTTATGGAAACATTACTGAGATGTAATATATCATTAAGAAAAGGACAGACTACTGATTAATTTCCTGTTGGTATAAGCAAATGAGTAGTCAGACCCCAAAAGGATCATTGGTCACTGAGCCATTATATAGCAAAAGAGCCCCTGGACTGGGGTATTCTGCCTTCTGTGGGGTTCCATATGATAACAAGTCACCTTATAGTAGCTTGGAGTTGTGCA
>PVKY010010101.1:0-12862 GCA_004027775.1 Bradypus variegatus
CCCATCACACATACAGCAAGTTCTAAATCATAGTTCTTGTTTGTTTCATACGTATCAGTTTAGCTCTCCACTTTACTACTTAGAACATTAAGAACAAGTAAAATGCAATATACTTTATCTGTGTCACCTATACCGAAGGAAATAGGAAATGGGAAGAGTCACTACAAAGAAATATTGCTCCTATTTGTTCCCTTTTGTTAAAAGCTTCAATGTTTGAATAAGTTCCAATGCAATGTACTGAATAAAGAATTTCATTTTTTTTTTACAATAAACATGAAAAATAATTTAAAATTAACAACCCATCCTTAAGAATGGAACAAAATAATGGGGAAAAATAGTCCTTTTATTTCTAGATCTTATTTGGAGGGAGCATCAATGTGATTCACCTTTAATTCATCAAGAACTTTAAATATGCCTCCATTTTTTCACCTTCTTTCTGATGCCACCTTTGTTGGAGTTCAGTAGCAACAGGTATTAGCATATTAGCAGAAGGTGAAGGGGACAGTCCCTTTTTTTAACTTTATATAAGACCAGCATGCATACTACATATATAAATACATTTGTGCTTGTGTGAATACATCTTCTCAGTGGCACAAATTTTTATTTGTTCTTTCTTGTTGCTCATTTAAGCTTTATAATTACATTTGAGATAATTTAGGAATTGTCAATGAAACAATGGAGGTTATGGAGACCAAGTATCTTTATTTTATGACAGTTTGTCTTTACCTTTAACATTATGTTTAGAATCTCCTGATTCTTCGCATCTGTGAGTCCAATGTGGTACATTTGTAAGCAAATAAGTAAACATTAAGGAGGCAGAAGAACAGCAAGATCTCATTAGATGGTTTTAAGGATTTGAAGTACTGGTACTCACCTCTTCACCACAAGGAAGCCAAGGAGGGAGAAATGTGAGGACAGTGGGACAAAAACATCCAAATCTGATTCTATAGGCTACTTTCACTGTATAAGGTCTTTCCCCTATTTTGATTTCTATTCCTTCCTTTAAGGTTATTCCTTATGTCCCTTAACTGGCTTTCATCTGTATAAGAAGGAAAGACAAACACCCTAAAGGCTATTGTGGCTACTCCTGACATTACAAAAAAAAAAAAAATTAACTGTTAACAATCTTTTTCTCCACATCATTTAACACATCCACATTTCTCACCCTTTCCCTAACTATCCCAACACTGATTCGGCTTCTTTTAGAAGAAACAAAAATTATAGGAAGCTAATTGATTCAGCACAGCTTGTCCCACTCAGCAATGAGCAGGAAACTTTATCTCATTTTTTATCACATTATTAACAGAAGACTGTATTTCACACTCTGTGACATGGGGTGACACAATGAACTAATCATGTAGGAACCTATCAGGTCACAGAACATAATTAAGACAGGTGTTACAGTGGTCTGTGTTGGGTGATCCTGTAGCGATTCTGAATGGATTTTCCATTCTTTCAAGGAAAGGTCCTTAAAATCCCTCATTTAAAGGCTGCATAATTACTAAGAACGGTATGGCTCAACTAATGCATTATTTCACATCCAGAACGTAGAGAATATATATCATCCTGAGTGCACGAAGAGAGAAAAACCTTACTTTTTTCTTCTGCCCTTAGTTCTTCCAGTATCTTTCCAGTGTTACCTGGAAAAGGAACTTGAACACAGATGCTCTTTTAAGCTTAAGTGATCAGCATGACAAAGAAAAGCATGAGACCGTTTGCATATTCTGGGCACTAATTATCTGATATTTTCACATCACAGAACAACTTTAAAATGTACAGAATGTTCTCAGCCAAAAGGAAGAATCCCCCCAAGTGTACAGCCGATTACCACAAGACGAAGAAGCTGAGGAATCTTTTGCACCAGAGATATATACTTTTTTAATAAAGGTAAAGCCATGCATCTGTCAAATACAGTTTACATGTGGAGCTAAAAACATAATATTACCTCACAATATCTTCCATCTCCAAAGTGTGCTCTCACAACTTTGTGCATGATGCTATGTTTTAAGCGTATCTTATAAATGAGATTCTGATGTACACAGAAATGAGAAAGTTCCATAATTTCAAAGTGACTTGAGTGCCTAGTAGTTTCTATGTGAACATCCAGGCCAAACATAGTTTCTGAGATCTTTTCAAAGAATTCCAAAAATGTCTGATTTAAAATTCTGGGATTTTGATCCTCACTTTTATTTGAAAATTGCAACATATCTTCAAATTCTCCAGATTTTAATTATTTCTTAAACTAATATTTATAACTTATTTGCTGAACTAGTATTATAGCTATAATTGTGTTTTTGGCTAAACTTTCTAAGATATGTAAGGAAGACAATGTGTTTTGGAGAATATGTGTAGTTTTTATTTACTACTTATATTTGAACATAACATTCAATAATGTTGGACATACTAGTTTTTCTCTGAAATACTACACTGTTCTATATATCAGCCTAATGTACAGTTCAATTAAGACCTAAATATGTAACTGTGCTTTAATTCAAGTATATCCAAAACTGGAGAAGAGTAACAATTCAAATGATTAAAAAGAAAAATGAAATTAAGATTTATTATACAGTAGATAAACCAGGAATCAGTTTCAGTTAAATATCATATTCATTATCAATAGATTCCTTTTAATATATTCATATATTTCTTAATAACTTGATCTTTACACCATTCCAATAACAACAAAAAAGAAACAAAATTAAGTCATTGGAAAAAAATGATAATTATCATGGGCAATTTAATAACATCAAAACAAGAATTACAAAATATTTTTTTAATTTTTATAAAAGTTTCACAATATCAGAAACTTAATAGTAATTTCAGTGACTTGATTTCAATTTCAATTTTGCATAGTCCAAACTATCAGAAAAAATTTCAGTGGCATTTAATAGAGGAATATTTTATCAATCCTCTTTGGTTTTGTGAGGAGAAAGGAAAAAAAAAACTTTTAGATGAATAATTTGGGAATTTATTTCATTTTTTACTCTTCTACATCACAGACAGGCCAAATGTTTAGTATGTGGAATTATAACTATTACTTTTAATATGAAACTACAGTAAATACAAACAATTAATATGGAATAGTATTAGACTTGAGAGGGAAAATGTGCTAAATACTGAAAATGAATAAAATTGATACACAACAGTTTCCATACAAGCATTTTCTGTTTTGGTTCCCTATTAATTTATCTCAGATTGCATAATAAACATAAATTATACTGAATAACAGATAGACAAACTATCAAGTGACGGGCTCTGGTAAAATTAACTGAGAATACTTTAAAAGCATTAGCTATCCCATGATGTTAGATTTCCATTAATTAAATTATTTCCCTGGAACAAACTGCAATAATTCAATTATTGAAAACAGTGGCGCTTTTTCAACTTCTGTGACCACAACCACACCACACATAGAACCAGAACTACTGTTTAACACATAACTGCTGTTAAAAATAGACGGTTCATTTGGGCACATAACTTGTTTTGAACAGCCTCAGTATTTACTGCTGTCAGTGCTTCAGTCAGCACATTATCCATACCCTTGGCATTTTACAACTTATAGATAAATACAGTAAAAACTGGCTTTTGAAGAACATTGAGCAATTAATCATGAACATGTCTTTTCAAAATACACTGCTAAGTTTAAATAGCATGTTACCCAACAGTCAAATTATATGCTTCAATTGAAAACCTATGTATTTGATGACTTATTAATATATTGAAATGCATATACGTTAGTGAAATATTACCTAACAATATTAACCATAAGTAATTCATCATTTTTAGTCATGTTTAACTTACTTATCCCAAACTTATATAATGGTAGTAAAAATCCTAATTTTCTTTCCAATTATATTTAATAATGGAATAAAACCACCTTAAAACTTAACTTTTCCTATCTTTCCATACCTACCTTTAAAGCTTTATTTTTTAGCATTAAGAAAGTTTAGTTTTAAAATCATTATTTAGGTACAAAATAGAAAAGCACAGAATTTACATTCATTTTATGGCATGCCACTACTTTTCCTTCATTTCTTGGTTTTAAAACTGTTACACAGGATTATTAAACTGAAGCACAGTATATCCATCAATCTGATGTGTATGAAACTTTGAGAAACAGCACCTTCTCTTGCTATATCATGCCTTTCCACAAATTAATTTCTTACCCGATATTAAGTCCCATTTGCACTACAGGCAAGTCAGAAACAAGGAAATAATTTTGAAGATTTTAATAAGTCAGAGAGTTGAATTACCCCATTTTATTTTTTTAATGCCTCTGGGCAAACAAACTTCTCATTAAGGGTCAAAATCACGACAGCCAGTGTAAAAGTTGTACAGACCTCATTAAGAAGATTCGTTAGTGTTTTATGTTAGCCATACCACCAAACACTTCAGAGGGTTACTGTAATTTAATTGGCAAAATTCAAGGAAAAATAACTTTGTTTTTTGCTATTATATTACCATTGAAATAGAAATTTCACATTATGGTATATTGACTAGTAACATTAAAAGGTTCATATTTTATATCAAGGGTCAAATAAATAAAGGAATTACATAGGAAAAAAATGTTTTATGTCCAAAGTACCAATCTTTCTTTTTTCACTGAAATGACAAAACAGAATATACTTCATACCAAAGTTTCATTCCTATTAGAAATTATGATAGAATTCAATAACGAAAGGAAAATTTGTCAGCATTCATCCCCAAAATTCCATTCCATTAAAAATACATAAGTAACTAGTTATCTTTAAAGTTTAAGATAACTGACTTCTTGCCATAATGAAAAAGCAGATTGTCCCCATATACTTCACAATTAACCATTCACTGTATAAAAAAGAAAACTGAACTTTGTAAAATAAAAACAAATATTCAATTCTCATTACTATGTATTGCCATTGTCCGGAAATGGAATTATTGTTATGTGTGAAAGGTAAATAGTGCATATGTGTGATGTGACCCTTAAAATTAAGAATATTATCTCAAGGTGATGCACAATACTAACTGAAAAAGTATTATAACAAGATCATGAAGAAGGCTGCATTCTATTTTTAAAAGTTTCATTACAGAAGCTTGTTTTATTTATTACTAAACAATGAACTTAACAATTTAATATTCAATTTCATCAATGATTTTTGAAGGATATTTTGCACTATTGTTCATCAAGAAGGATAGTAATTTTGATCCATGATAAGTTATTGATGATATTCAAACTAATGGATTATATATCAAGTAAAAATAAAATATATCAACTTCATTTTTTTCCAATATGAAAAAAAGCTTTTAGCAACTGGGAACCAGAATGTGAAACTGAGCAGACATTTAACTGTGCCTGTATACCCCATCACACACTACCATAGCAACAGGGGAGAAGAGAGACTAAGTTTCCACAGGGCAAAAAGCTGTTACTAAGCAAAACTGACAACCAACATATAGAAAACTACACCCTGATTTTTGAGAACTAGTTCAATTTAACTGATCTAATACACTTTAATATAGACACCCAAATCAGATGAAAGGAAACAAAACAAAACATATCTCCATGACTGAACTTGAACTTGGCCCACTCCCACATCCCGCAAATAAGCAGTTAACTTTCATTCACTTCAAGTTCAACTCAAGACCAATCAAGAAAGATTGTGTTCGCTTTTCTTGACCTCTCTTATCCCTCTTTTCTAGGTTATTTTACATTTCACTATGTCACTGGTTACAATCTTAAAACAACTGCTTAGTTTTAACTAAGTCTCCAGAGCCTTTTAATGTCAACCATGCAAAGACAAGGCAGAAAACCCAAGGCTATGCCACAGCTGCTTCCTTGTGTCCCCAGGTTTCATGCCTTACCATCCTCCAGTGATCTTTCTCCGTGTGGTACTTACCTGCTGCTCCCCGGGCCCTGAAGATTTCACCAGGTGCTTATCCTTGTACAGAGACCAGAGACCAATATTGGGCAGGAAAATTAGAGCCACCATAAATAACAAAGTCATCTGCAGAAATCTCTTTTGTTTCCTCTTCATTGCAAATGATAACACAGAAGAAAAGTTAAAAGAGATTGTTCCCTGACTTCTCGTGTTTAATGCCAAAGTCCTTTTCTTTATCCTGCGAAGCACCAGAAATTGATGAGAAGCTACAAACTTTTGTTGCGTGCTCAGCACCAATCTGCAGGATTCAGAGGGAGTTGGCCATCTGCAGAACAAACACACAGTTACTTTCCCCCCAGAAAACTATGACGAAGGCATTATCTATTGGCTTAGAAGTAAACGACTTGTCTGAGGAAATCATTAAGCATATCGACCTCCATTAATATAAAGCAACGGAGCAAATATGATGGTTTCATATTTACTAATAACAAGTTATGGAAAAGTCAATAGCATGCTGGGTACTTAAGGAAACAGAAGAGTAATTTCCCCCCACCCCGTTAACGTGAGAGGTCTGAGCCGAGGAGGAGCGGGTTAGGGGAAGGCAGCAAGTGGGAGGAAGTGGCTCAGCCCGGTCAGGTGTCAGGAGGAAAAGTGCCCGCTTTTGACATTGGAACATCACCTTCTTCCTCTTCCCTGAACAATTTCTCCTGAGCTCCAGTTGGAATAACCCACCTTAGCTCAAGTCCCTCTCCCTCTGGAGCCAGCGTGCCGGCGGGCACCACGGGGATCCAGGACACGGGATCTGGGCTGAACTCCTGTTTGATCAGAGGTCCACGAACTCCTGGATCCTCACACGCGGTCCAAACACTCCTCTGCGGCCAGCGGTGCCGCGACCCGGGAACCTGGTGGAAAGGAGGCTACAGATGTTGGCGGAATCCAGCCAGGAAGCGGAGGCGCCGCACATCCCCTCCTCGCGCGGTCCTCGGAATGTGATCCTTCGCGAAGTAAGCGCTCTGCCCGTCAATCTCTTCCCCTTCCTCTGGTGACGCTCTCACGCTCCACTGTTCATGTTACCATTCTTTTCCGGAAACCGAACGAACCCAGCGAAACATCACGGGCACATAAAGGGCACTGTTTTAAATCTCCCCTCCCGTAAGGAAATGGAGGGTGGCGAAACCGATTCTGAGCTGGGACTGGAAGTGGGTGCGGGTGCCCGGAGGACTCGCAGAGGCGAAAATGCGCCGCTCTTGCTCCCTGGCTGCGAGCTCCTGGCTCCCTTTCGCCTGCCCCCAGCGGAGACGGTAGCTGGTGTCTACCACGTGCGGGAGCTGCGAGCCAGGGAGGGGAGGGCGGGCCACTTAGGTGGGGGGTGGGGTGGGCAATCCCTCCCAGCTTCCAGATCCTATATGAACAAACCCAGACCGCGAGGAAGAAAAGGAGGGTGAAAGTGCTGCGGGAAGAGGATCCTCTCTTTCCCTGCCAAGGCTTTTCGGGGCAACCTCGGACCAGCAAGGAAATCAGCTCCCCCTTCACCTCACCCAAAAGGCGCCAGACCAGAGATCCCGGAGGAAAAAGCGCCGGCCGCTCGCGGGTTTCCCTCGGATTCCTCCATGGTGTCGTCGGGATCGCGGTGAGCCAGGGAGCGGCGGCAACTGGAGGCGGAGGCCAAAGCCGAGAGGGGTTCCCCGAGGCCGTGTGTCCCGCCGCTAAGGCCAGGTAGGTGGTGGGGAATGGGGACGAAGAGAATCTCGAGGCCAGGCAGAGCTGAGGCTCAGAATCTTCAAACTGCAGCTTCTGAGGGAAACCGCGGAGACCCGGAGCGGCTCTACTTGAGTCTGCAAATACCCGGGCCCCAGTTAAGCGCTAGCAGTGCCTCCCCACTCCTCCCCCGCCCTGCACCCCCGCACTCGGCGCTGCTTCTCACTGCAAGGGCTACCTGTCCCTCTCTGTCCTCGCACACTACTTCCGCGATGCCCGGAAAATGTGTGGATTGTGATGTCTGGCATAGGAAAATCCTCCCTCTCCGCAACATACGGATACACCATCACCCCTGTCAGCCGACACAAGAGACTTTGGTCGCCTCTCCGAGGCACCATCGTGCCTAGAACCAGGAACTGGGTACTCTCGAGATCCGGAGCTCACAACTCACGAAGGAATGGGGACTTAAATGAATGACAGACATGCCTGCAGCGCAGGCTGTATCCGCCTGTCTAGATCCAAAAAGAAACGCCATGGTCACCTGTTTGTTACATCCTAAAGATGATGCCCACATGCTCGGGATAGGTGATTCTTTAGATCCTAGAACGGCATTTTTCTCTCCTTCCCTCTTTTCTCCATCTCTCTCCCTCTTTTCCTCCCTCTCCCTCCCACTTCTCAGTCTCCTTGTCTTATTTGAGAAACACAAAATGTGAAGAATTATGCATTTGTCTCTTCAATGTATAATTTTAATATATATTTGAACAATGTTTTTTCAACTATATTTGGTTGAATAAAGCTTTTTGCTGTAATATTTATTTCTGTGAATCATTTGCAGTTCAAAGCAGATTATATAAACACAATAAATGTTTTTGAATGTGTCCTTTTAATGTAATATATATATATATATTTAAAACTTATGCAAGTGCAACTTCAGAATTCAGAAAACAATGGACTTAATTCTCACACTCCATCTTATGATGCCCTATTCGCCCCCAAAGCACACACATACACCGTGCTTTCATGCTTTGTTTTACTCGGCGTTATTTCCTAACCCCTTTTTTCTCTTTTAGAACAAACACAGTTGTGAAACAGGCATTTGATTTCAGGAACCAATGTACCAGGAATTTGCTGAGATGGTTGGGCATTAAGGGAAGGAATTGGTGAATTACTTAAATATAATGGATATATTGTTTTACCGATAGGAGTTACTAACAATTTAAAAAAGTAAAAGCTTAGAAATGCATGTGGAATTTAGAAGATTAAAATCCTTTCAATTTTAAACTATATCAATTTCTTCATACTTGAAAAAAATAATCCTGCACCAGGAGTAGATTTCTCACTCCATTTGCTAAATCCAGGATTCTGAGTTGGGAGGATATTTTAATGATGATTTTTCATTATTTCAGTAATATGTGGTCTTGCATACTGTAGCCATTATGTTAACTAACATAATTAGTTAACCAGAAGGGGTATAATAACTATTGCTTCCCCATCAAGTACATGTAGTATACAAGTGGAAGAAGAAAATTCTTAAGTTCACCCTTGTTTTTAGACTGTAGTTCTAGGCTATCACTTTCACTTCTATTAGTTAAAATTCATTTTTTATAATTATTCAGAGCATAATTCCCCATTTCTCTTTAATCTGGTCTTTTACAATTCTGCAATGTAAGTTATCAATAGATAACAATACTTCTAATGGGATAAAATGGTTATTTTAAGTTGTATTTACAAATGTGAAACTCTAAATCACAATTCCTTTGTTCAGATCACTGAGATTAAATTCTAATATAAAATTATAATTATTTCTATTAAACATGGATATACTCTCTTACATTGATTTTTAATATTGGTTTAATCAAAATCTGTATTATATCTTTAAAATTTGCCTTATATCAAAAAACCCCTTCCCATCCCCCCACCCCACACTGAATCCCTGACCCCTATTTTGTTTGTGAATCTGCTGGCAACCTCAGGTAATCATGAGCCTAATGATGTGCTAACAGCTATGGAGACACATTTCAAGAATATTGATCAATATCTGTGACCCTGAATAACTTATAGTCTACCTGAAAATGCAACATAAAAGCAATTGGAATGAAGTTTATGCGCGTAGCTGTTTGTACCAACCTTAACCTGGAGCAAAGTTCAAGTCCCACTTTGAAAGAGGCCATTTCTCTCTATATATTTATATAGGCAGGTACTGTGGTTGGACAGATTATACGAAGATGAACATTCTTTACAGCATCATGAGAGGGTTAAAAGGCTTTTGCAATCAAATGTGCAAATTAAAAAGTAGCAAATGTTAAAAGAGAAAGAAGAGGGAGGATATTTTTACTTGACCTAGATATTTTTTAAGTGGACAAGATCTCTCACCTTATGAAGTTTAAATTTTTAGTAAATCAACTTTACCTCTAAATATTGCTTTTCCTTTTCCAACAAAATAGTCCCTGATTCTAATATATTTTCTTGCCTTATTTATTTAGTTATCAAATACTTACATAGCATTTATATATGCCAGGCACTTATTTAAGCATTTCCTAAACATTAGGGTCATTTAAGCTTCAAAATAATTCTAGTAATTAGGTTCTGTTAGTATCTCCATTTAATAGTTTAGAAAACTGAGGCACCTGATAAGTCTTATGGAAGGAATTCAATCCCATGCATTTTGACTTAAGATTCCATGTTCTTTACTATGCCACATTTCCCTGAAATCTTGCTGTTTTTTTTTTTCTGACACATGATACTAATTCTTTCACTTTTTATCATTCACATTTTACCTTTGAAAGAAGATTAAGGGATCTGAAAAAAGTTGAGTTTGGGGGAGATGGTAGTCTAGTTTTATAGCCTAGAAACTTTGTTGTTGTTGTTTTTGTTTTGCTTTTGTTTTTGTTTTTTGAATGTAAAAAGAAAGCTATGCTAGGAATAAATTTATAAAATCAATGACACCTTTATACTTTACATATTATATAAATATAATTATATTTTTAGTTTGTGTCATTATTTCAGTTGATCTACATATCAGTTTTATAGCTTAGAGTTGATCTTTACACACCTTTTTAAAAACAGTGCTTTAGCATGTACTGTGCCTTTATATATTTGTGTTGAACAAATAAACTACATCCATTTATTTTAATGAAAAGTCCAAGTTATTTTAGAAAGATGAAATCTGATGATAAAAAATTAATATTAATTTTGAAGAAAAGATATTTTTCATAATAGCTCAATAAAAATATCATAAATGAAAATAAAAAAGATACAACTCAATAGAGATTTATTGAATATCTTATATGAACCGGATACTGTTGAGTCATGGGAGATAAAATAATGACCATTACAGGCAAAAATCCTTGCCTTCAGACAATTGAGAACAAAAATAAGTCAAGTGCATAGCCTGATAGCATAAAAATAAGGCAAAGAAAGGGAATATACCGGAAGGTAGAATACTGCAATTTGAAATAAATTAGGAAAGTCTTCATCAAGGAGATCACATTTAGGAAATATCTGAAGGAATCAAGGAAGTGAACCTTGAGTGTCTTGAGAAATGGATTCCAAGCAGGGGAAACAGCAAATTGACAAGGCCTTGACCTGGTGGTTGTCTGGGGTTCTGAGAACAGCAAGGAGGCCAGGGGTTAGAAAAGAGTGCAGAGCAGGGGGAGAAATAATGGAAGCAATGTCCTTGGACCATGGAGCAGGGAGTCACATCAGATGATGTAGCTTACTGTAGAGATTTTGGATTTTAGTCGGAGGGCAAGCCATTATAGAGATTTGAACAAGGCTAACATGATCTTAATTTTTAATCAGATCATTCTGGCTGCTGTGTTGAAACAGATTAAAAGGGAGAAAGGAAGGAATCAGAAATCAGTTGTGATAATCCAAACAGGATGCTATTTTGCATCACAGTGATAGCAGTGGAAATGATGAAAAGTGGTTTGACCATAGAACCTGCCTACAACAGTTGTTGGATTCCATGTAGGATATGAGAGAAAGAAGAGGTCCAAAATATTCCCAAGCTTTTGCTAAAGGGCTTGCAAGACCGATCTGCCTTTAGTGAGATACGAGACTATGGGACAAAGAAGTTTGAGGCTTTGGTTTTGGATTTATGGAATTGACATGGCTAAAAGTAGAAATGTTGAATAAGAATTTGATACAAAAATTGGGAATTTAGCAGGTGTGAGGGGTGTTGAGTCTAAATTAGTGATACAGATTTAGAAATCATGAGCGTACTCACAGACATTAGATGGAATGAGATTCCCAAGGGAATGAGTACAGAGAGACCATAAAAGATCCAAAGACACCACAATATTAAGAACTTGGGAAGAAGAGAGGAAACCTGAAAAGGCAATGAGAAGTTAAGGGTCAATGTGGGTTGAGGAAAAGCAAGAGAGCCAAATGGGGCAGGGTGGGGGTGGGGTGAGGGAGGGGAACTGCCTCAAGGAGGACAGAGTGATCAGTTGCTTGAAATGAGGTCGGCAAATAAAAAAAACATAAGGATGGGGAACACATCACTGGATTTACAATTACAAAATTTTCGTATCCTATTAGAAGTAGAAAAGTTAGCAGCATCAAGTGTAGCCAAGAGTGGCAGTTCAGATACTAGAAAGGATGATCTCTACAGAAAATCTGATAATAAAGTTGTAATTAACATAATTATGTTAAGCACTTAATGACAAAAGCAAGGAACATATTTAATTTTGTGCTACACAAGTGCATTTATAGCTGAAAGCAATTAACAAAATAAAATGAAAAGATTCTGAACATTACAAGTTTCTGAGAATTTATTTTCTTCCTTGTTAAACTAAGACACAATAGATTTTAAACTCATTATATACCAACCTCTCAGATTTCTAATGGGACCATAAAAAATAGGGATGAAATGTCCCTGGGTAGCTATCCTTGCCTTCTGACCTGTTTGATCAACTTCAGGATTGATGCTTATCTACTCATTATTGTGCTCAACTAATTTTATTGAGAAGCTATTCTTCCCAAAACTTGTGCTTGATCATCTTCCTATTATCCAAAATATTCAAATCTTACAGTATGTCAGGTCTCATGTATATCCTGGAAGTGTTTGGGGATGTAATGTAATCATCTAAAATTAGTATCAGCATGAAAATGTAGCAAAAAGTTTAAATAATATCCTTTTATCATAGTTTTCAGGATATTGAAACAAATACCATATAATAGGTGGGCTTAAGCAATGGGAATATCTTGGGTCCTAGTTTTGAAACTAGTAGAAGCCTAAAATTTAGATGTCAGCAAGGCAATACTTTCTCCAAGAAGACTGTGGCATTTCAGGGCAGGCTGCCAGT
>PVKY010010102.1:0-12512 GCA_004027775.1 Bradypus variegatus
TCTCATGTGCAAAATATGCTTGCCCCTACCCCCAAACTCCTAAACTCACATCCACTA
This sequence comes from Bradypus variegatus, assembly GCA_004027775.1. Lineage (NCBI taxonomy): Eukaryota > Metazoa > Chordata > Mammalia > Pilosa > Bradypodidae > Bradypus > Bradypus variegatus. The sequence goes on from PVKY010010102.1 coordinate 58, forward strand.
TGGCACTGGGCTCAGGCCTGGGGTGCAGGACCCAGCCACCCAAATCAGACCCAGGTGCCGACAAGGCTCCTCGGGGAGGGTGCTTCACGTCCTGCTCTTCTGAGGTTATTCTCTCTGCCTTTTGGTTCTGTCCCGAGTCATACTTCGTTTTTCACAAGAAAACTGAGTTTGCAACTGAACAGCCTTCTCAGCCTGCTTTCTTCCTCTGAAAGGTTGAGTCCAGAAGCCTTGTTTCACTTTGTACTGTCTCTATGCCTTTTAGTCCCAGGATCTAATGTCTTTAAAAACTCAGGGGCTTCCTACGAATCAGTTGATGATCCAGTCCCTTAGACGAAACCTCACCCACAAAGTTTTTTGACATAAGCCCTTCTCTACTTTGGTTCTCTTTGAGTCTGCTATGGGACAAAACCCTTAAGATTTTAGAAGCCCAACTGTTTAACAGAGAGGAAGCACACACAGGGAGCTCACTGACGAGCCTTAGAAGGCCTTTTGCCTGTCTGAAAGGGTGTGGTATGAGCCACCTAAAAAATTTCCCTGAGGTCTTAATGAAGTATCTTGCGTTCTGTCCTGGATTTGTTCTTTGTCCTGAAGCCCTTTCTTAGTGTTGTGAATCCTTTGCTAGCTGATAACTGTACTGGCCCTTTGCATTTCCTCCCAATTCCACTTGAAAATTGAAGAGTTTGTTCTTTAGTCCATATTGTTCCTGGTTCAAGCTATTACAAGCAGAAAAATCCAGGCACCTTCGACATTCTGCTTGGAAAATTCCTCAGCTGGATCGCCGAGTTTAGTAGGTATGCCATCTATTTTCAATCTTGCTGCATGCAACCGCGTGAGCATTGAGAGAAGGGCCCACACATAGGACACTCGAGGGCCCTGCCTGACTCCAGGGTCAATACCCTCTGTTGATGGATGCACACAACACACCTCGGACTTGAGCTCAGTCAAGTGAAAGATGTACCTGTTAGATGTCTGAGAGACCGATGGGCTTCGGGAACACAAGGCAGCTGGGTCAGGGCAGCAGCATCATGCTTACGGCCAGAATCAGACCAGAGACTAAGCCTTCCCGCTTGGCCAGAGCCACAGTCTGCACATGCTGGTCCAAGTGGTCAGTGGGGACAGGGACAGGGGTAGGGAGAGGGGGGGCTCCAGTTAGGATGTGGATATCCCGGAATCCAAGGACCCCTGGAACCCCAGGAAGGGCCACTCTTCACAACTCACCAGTGTTCCCCAGGTTTGCGCCTCCTCGTCATGCCCCCTTCCCGGGCACAGCTTCCTGACTCCAAACCCCAAGAAAGGTAAGGGATCGGCCCAGATGGGGTCAAGCTGTCCTCACCAGTTGAATGAGCTCTAGCCTGGGGTTTGGGGAGGGAGTTGGTGGGGACTGGACAGATTCCTTGAGAAGGGGAGCCAGTGAGACAGACAAATTGAGCAGAGAATGCAAGTTTCCCACACTTGGGCAGGACGTGAAGATGCTTGCGGAACCCTCAAAGGGAGGGAAAGGAGGGGGAAAGGGGAAGAGGATTATTTGGTAATGCTAATTACACTTCCTGTCTCCTGTGACTCTTTGGGACAGCCGGCAGGAGGAGAGAGCGCTGCGCCCTTGAAGAGCATCTGTGCAAGCCGCGTGCTGGCGCTTCCTGCGTCGCCATCATCACCTGAGGGCCTCGTCTGGCAAAGCTGGCAGGGACCGCCCGGGCGTATCTCCGCGCACGCACCCAGGAACCTCGTGCCTCCAAACTCGGCCCCGCCCTTCTCTCTGCCCGGAGCACCCGCCTCCCCATCACCTTGGCTACCTGGCAGATGTCTCTTTATTCTGGCATCCCCTCAATAAAACTCCAACACACCCTGCAGACAAAATTAATCCCTCTCTCTTCCTTATATTTTTAAAAGGTTCTTTCAATGGAAAATTTCATAAGGATACAGAAGTAAAGAGAGTTCTTCTGCACAAGTTTTGCCTGAGAATGCGTATGCTCCGCACAACCTGAATCGCCCAGGTGGTGAAGACGCGGGTCACTGTGTCTGCCTGTCTACACCGCGACACTGAGGCGCGCACGGTACCCCGCGCTGAGGGGATGCGCTAAGTTTCTTAGATGGAACGCAAATTGTCATCTAGTCCAACTCAACCATTTTACAGGTGAGGAAACTGAGGCCCTGACCCATACAGACAAGTAGCGGCACAGGTACTGTACGTTGTCTGCCCTGCCCCGCGATGCCGGCGTCCCGACTGCAACCCCGGGTTGTGCCAGGTGCGCGCGCGCCCTTCCCGGGCCGGCGCGTGGCGGCTCCCCGCGCTCCCCCCTCCTCCCGCTTCCACCTGGCCGGCCCCGCCCCGCGCGGACTCTGAACTGGAAAGTTGGGCGACTCCCGGGAACGAACCATTCGCTCCAGGGGAAAGCGCCGTGGCGAACGCCCATCCTCTGACCACCTGCGCGTGGGCTGCTGGAGAGGGGCCCGTGGGGGGCGCGCCTGGGCTGAGCGGGGGCGAGAGCAAGACCGGGCGCTGGTGGCGCGCACCTTCCCAGGCCTGGCGCCCGGATGCGCGCGCCTGCTGTACTCCGCCAGGTGTAGCGCGGAGCAGGGGTGGCGGGGCGGGGCGGGGGCCTGTGGGCAGGGCCTGGGCGGGGCGGGGCCACCCACTCCTCCCCGCCCTCCGCCCCTCCCACTCCGGGCCTGGGATTAGCAACCTGGGAGCCCGCGCCCCGCGGCGTCGCGGCCACACTTTCCTGGGAGCGGCGGCCCCGGCGGCACCATGAAGAAGTCGTACTCAGGTGGGCGCCGCGCCCGGGTGGGAAGGGATCGGTGTCCCGGGACAAGCACTGCTCACCTGAGCAGAGGCGGCCGCGAGTGGGGGAAGGCGCCCCGGGAGCAGAGCGAGTCCCCGCGGCGGGGACCTCGTGGGGCACTTTACTCCCGGGAAAGGCTTTGGCGCGTGGGGCGGTCGCGCCCGGCCGGGTCAACTCAGTTGCCACCTCGCGAGCCGGGCTGAGGAGCCTCAAGGCTTTGAAGCCCCCCATGGATTGGCTGGATGGTGGGGGGAGCCCGGGCGCCCGACTGGGGCCGGAGTCCCTTCTCTGACCTTGGCAGAGGGTCCCTGGCCGCTGCCTGTCTGGCCTTGCTCGCACGAGGGTCTGGAGGGGCCTGCCCTGCTTCAGCTGGCGCTCCCTCCTCCACTCCCGCGTCTGCCCCCCCTTGCACCCTGGCTGGAATCGGGGTGCTTTGGATCCCTGTGTGGTGTAGGGGTGGGGTGGGGTGGGGTCCGCCTTCACGGCCGGTGGTCCAGACTGCAGCACCCTTTCTTCGGATGCACGCCTGTTGTTCCTCTACCCAGTCAGTCGAGTGTCCCAAGTTCACCAAACCCGACCGTTCTGGTGCGCGCTGAGTTTGGGCACTTGGTGTCATCGGGCACTGGCATCACACCTGCATCTAGCAGTCCCACCTCATGCAGGTGGAGGACGCCCGCCTTGGCGCCCAGGGTCAGGCGCAGGGCCCTTAGGAGCTTTGCCCTCGGGTACTCGGAGGTTCCGTTTCACAGGTGGGCAAACTGAGGTACAGGCCAGGAGAGTCCCAGGGGAGGTTGAGGGTGGGCTCTCTGTCCATTTTTCTCCCCTTCGTCGTTTTTCTCCAAAGGATTTGGCAGAATTCTTTGTCCTCTTCAGTCCTCAAATAATAAGCAGCATCTCTTCTTTTGCTAATCCTGCAAACCTTGTGTTTCTCTTCACTTATCTGCCTGGACATGAGGTTTCCTTCCAAAGACCTGTGAGTGAATTTTTATTGATAAGAGGACAGAATCATGGCACTTAATTGGTGTCCAAGAGGTCTTTGAAGTCAGCGCCCTGCCTTTGGGTCATTTTCAGCCTCTGCATGCATTGCACATTCAGGAACCAAAACAAGGAATACAGAATAACTCGTCTCGGAGAGGGTTACTTCAGAACTTCCCCTAAAGTGCCCTTCTGGGTCAGTGGCTCAGAATTTCAACTTTCACCCCCTTGATTAGAGAGTGCAAAACCCAGGGCCCCCTAGTCTCTCCCAGCACGAGGCCTGTTGATGTGCCATGTGTGGCCCTTTCCCGGGGCCCCTGCCTGCCCAAGGACTGTCTCTGACTCTTGTCCTTGGCTCCTTGGACTTCACCGTCGCCGGCAGGCCCATTGGCAGGGAGAACTTGCCACTCGACCATCCAGTGCCAGAAGGACCTCTGAAGCAGGCGCCATGTCCCTGAGTCTGGGCTTATTTGGAGGAAGGAGACCATCATTTGTCCTTGGCTGCTCCCCCCCCACACTTCCCAGTGAATTTTTGAAAAAACGAAGCGAACGCACTGCCCCAGGTGGACACAGAGTTTCTGGGGCCAGGAGGAGCTGCCCTGGTGGAAGCTGGCTCTGAGGCCCGGCCTGTGTGTTTACCTAAAGGGGCGGGCCCCCCGCGGGGACTTGGGCCACTTCCCTTTGGTCCCAGTTGTGCGGGGTCACTCGCTGACAGCTGGGCGGGGCGGGCTGGAGGGGGCTGGGCCCTGAGTGTCCTCCGGTGAGCCCGGGGGCCGCCCTGTCCCATGCAGCCGCACTTGGCTGAAGTCGACACCATTGCCATAGATTGGAGGAAACAAGAAGGGGATATTGAAAACCCTTCCTGTGTCTGAAAATCCCAGGGCCACCAGGAAGAGGTTTATTTTTTACCTGATTGAGTGGGATTATTGCTTCTGGGCCTATTAATGGCTGGAAAATAAATGGAATTATAGTGTTGTTCTCCACAGAGCTGGTTTCAGCTCTCATGAGCCTCTCAAGGGGGAGTATTTTTAAAAATCTGTTTGGGGGTCTCCAGAGGGCCTTGCATCTATACACATTTGTTGAGCACGGTGCATTTCGGGCACCTACGGCCTAGGCTGTGGAGGGTAAAAAGATGATCAAAAGACATGGTCCCTGCTTGTGGAGAATTTACATTCTCACTGGGGAGGCAGGAAACGGGCAGATGAGCTGCCAACAGCCCACGGCCGCCGCCTCCGGTGCTGCAGGCTCCGAAGAGAAAGTCACTAGATGGGGGTTACTGAGGGAAAGTTCCAGGGAGGAGGTAAAGAGCAAAAAAGACCTAGGAAGTTGGGGTGCAGGGCCCTGGGGTGGCTCTATCTGGCAGCTCCGATTCTGCTCAGAAACGTCCTGGAGGTCTTACCTGTCACTCTCACCTGTTGCTCACCTCCGGGCAGTGTGGCCCAGTGGTTAAACGTGGTTAAGTCAGGCTCCTGGGGCTGCACCTCCTTGCTGTGGGGACAAGGTACTTGAGCTCCCTGTGTTTCATTTGCCATGTTTGTTAAACAGGGACGGTGCTAAATTATGAGGATTAAATGCATCTATACCCGGGGAGGCTTAGAAACACCTGATCTGTAGCTATTGCTCCTGTCATCCACATTGTCCTTATCAACAGTAGGAAGGCCACAGGGGGTTGTATCCCCTGCCACTGCTAAGAGACCTTTGGTGACCTCCCCTCTCCTCTGCTGGTTTGGGGGCCAGGAGTGTGGCCCAGGGTTTCTCCTGCAGCCCCTCGGCGCTGGAGCAAGCTGCAGCCCTTGCGCTGGTTCTGTGTGGTTCCGAGTGCAGGACTTCCCGCTGCACACTGGGTCATGGGGAACTTGCCTTTCAGTGTCCCTGGCTCCCCTGTGCCCTCGGTGGCAGGGGAACTTACCCACCGGAATGGGGAGTAAAATTGTATCCCTGTAGGAAACATTCTGAGCGTTCTTTGTGACTTTCTGGAGGACCCCAGAGGGGCACCTGGCCTAGCTATAGTGGCCCCTCCAGAGGCCCAGGGAGGAGGTTACCCCACCAGAGAAAGCAGCTTCAAAAGGGATTAGGCCTGTGGCTCCCCCGTGGAAGGGCGGGCTCCCCTAACCTGAGGCTCAAGAGGCCAACTTAGAGGAAAGAAGAGGAAATGCGTCCTCAGAGAGTATTTCCCCAATGAGCTAACCCCGGGGTGGGCAGGAGCCCCAGGGAAGGGCAAGAACGCAGTTTTCTTCCTCTTCCCCCCTCCACCCCCGCACCCCACCCTGCACCCCAGCCTGCCCTCTGGGGCCTCATGTTCCCTCATGTCCAAGCCTGTTCGCTCATCCAGGGGCCCTGGGCCAAGTGGAGAAGGAGCCACCTCGTGCAGCCACTCTCTCAGAGTCACCCCAGCCGATCTGGACCCTTTGTGGCTCACCCGAAGCCCCCCAGTCAGGAGGGAGAGCTGGGGGGCCTGGCTCCAGGAGTCAGCCCTGTTCCCAGCCTGTGGCACAGGCATGCTCAGCATCGGTGTCCCCAGCTGCCCCAGCCTGGGCCCTTCCCACCCGCCCCAGAGCAGCCACCTGCCTGTCAGCGTCCCCCCAGCCTGCTGAGAGCCGAGGGCCATACCTGGGACTGAGGCAGCCAGTCTTGTCCTGGAACCCACCTTGTGACTGGTGCGAGCCTGTGTGGGTACGGGGGGAATGCGGGGAGGCCACTCAGGAGCAGCGGTCCAAGTCATCCAGGTGGATGGGGGAGGCAGCCCCGTGCCTGGTGGCCCCAGGTGGGTGTCTGCAGAGGATATCTCCCATGAGGTCCCTGGACACAGGAGCAGGATGAGGGCACTCCCACCTGCACCCTCTTCTGAGACTTGGGGCCCATCCCAGAATCCCTGCTGGTCCCAGGAGGATGGGAAACCTTGAGAAGCACCTCATATCCACACCGGGTGTTTGTCCGTGGGCAGCCTTGCATGGGCCGCAGCCTGCTGGCTTAAGATGTACTTGATAAGGAAGGTTCAACTCACAGAAATGCAGGGCCCATTCCGGGGCTGAGGAGCTGCGATTCCTGGGTGGCTCATGGTGGGTGTGGGGGGGAGGGGGTCTCAGAGAGAAGCCCCAGGCCCTGGAGGGTGCACGCTTTTGGGTGGGAGGGGAGTGCCCTGCAGGTCTCTGGCACCTCTGTTTGTTGGTGCTATTACCTGGGAGTCATTCCAGCTCTGGAGTGTTGCTAGGGGATTTTGGGGGGATCATTGGGCGTGGGTCCTGGGTGGCACCCCCTGGGGACCTGTACAGAGCACACAAGTTTACAGCTGCCCTTGTGCTGACAGACTTGGTTTCCTGGAGAGACCTCAGCCAGAGGGTCCGATGGCAGCTGCCAGAGGTCACTGTGATCCAGGCCCAAGGCCCTGGAGGGGTCAGGCCTAGGGGTCTTGTGCCCCCCGGTCCTGGCGGTGAGTTGGTCTCCCCTGCCCCTTCCCCAGTGGAACCCATGAGCTGTGGCCTGGGCCCCAGAACTTTGCCAGGAGGCTTCAAGTCGGAGGGCTTGGCTGGATCGGGGGGCTGGCACAGCCTTGTTGAGCCATGGGGTGCCCATCTTTCTAAGATTCCTGGGCTGTTTAGACTCTCCTTGTAGATTCTCCATTCCAGAAGCATCTCCTGAGTGCTGCTGAGTTCCAGGTTCGGCGCTGGTTCTCACGGCTGCACCCCGGCCACTCCCAGCACCAGCTCCGGGAGGACGGGCTGGCCTTGGGGCCCTGGGGTTGAGCTTGGCCCTCTGCTCACAGCCCAGTTCTCTCCGCCTCATCTCCCCCTGCTGCTCCCTGGTCCGTTTCCAGCCTGCCCCGAAGGGGACAGTGAGCTGCTGCAGGCAGGGGAGGTGGCCAGTCCCCCTGAGTCACGCTTTCGGTGGCCTTTAGGAAGAATCTCTGCAACAAGTGTGCTTTGTTCTGAGCCTAATCTGACCTGGTTCTCCGAAGCGTGACTGTTGGTGGCTTGAAAGGCTCGGGGACAGGAAAAGGGAGCAGCGACTGGAAGTGTAAGTGGATCCCAGCCTCGGGTGGCAGGCCAGCCCCCCTGGCAGGAACCCAAGTCACTGGCTGTGCCCTCCGGGGGAGCGCCAGGCCTCCAGCCGCCCTTTGGGACCAGGGGAGATTAACCTTGAGCGGCCACTCCCAGCCTGAATGCAGGGTCCCCGTTGCCTGGGGGGCCCCCTCGAAGTGGCTGGTCGGGGTGGGAGCTGGGGGAGGGCTGGAAAGGCGGCACTGGAGCCTTGGACTTGGTGGCACACCGTGCTGACTCCGCCTGGAAAATAGCATCTTCCATCCCAGCCCCGGCCTGGGGGTCAGAGGAGGGGCCGAGGTAGGACGTGCCATCCTTTCCTGGCAATGGTCTCAATGGATCTGGATGGAGTTCATTGCCCTTTTCCCGGCTCCTGGAGAGGCCTGGCCTCCTCCCAGGCTGTCTGGGGGACCTCCCGCGAAGGCTAGGCTGTGCCCGGGACCCCAGGGTCCCCCCTAGGCTGTGTCTGGAAAGCAGGGGGGTGGGCAGCGTTAGCAGCAGGAGTCTCTGGGTACAGCACCCCCAGCCCCCAGCACCTGTCCCCGCCAGCCAGACGTGTTGGGGCAGCGGCCGTGGCGGACGCCCAGGTGTGCTCTTGGCCCCAGGTGAGTGTCGTTGCCCGGAAGGGCGGGGCGGGCGGGCGCCTCCGGGACTGGGCCACAGGCCACCCTGCTGCCCGCGGGCCGCGGCTCTCCCGTCAGCAAGGGCTCCTGTTTCCAGCCTGCACCCAGAGGGGCTGGGGTGGGATAGCTGGTGACGGTGCAACCTAAGCCACTTAGAAGTGGGTGAAACCCAGCCCCTCCTCCTCCAGCCCGTTAAGGACCTGGCTAATGCAATCCGGAGGCGTTGGGGGGGGTGTGTGAGAACGTGTGCTGGAGGGTGTTGGGTTACTGTTCAGGGGTGAGCCCTAACCTGCTGTGGCCAGTGTGGACAAAGCGGACGGCAGAGCCACAGGCATGGCTGGGCTGCCTGAAGCCAGGTGCATGCAGCGGCCGGTGGCGGGAGAGGACGGAAGGCGACATCTGTCCACCTCCTCCCGCTGCAGGACTCCGAGGTGTGGCAAGACCTCAGCCCCGGAGGAATGAGTCATTCCGGATAGCAGAGCCTTCCTGGTAGCTGGGGCTTAACCGTTCCACTGCCAGACCTTTGCATTATATTCGTTTTTCATTGAAAGCTTTTAAAAATATGCAATGCAATCTAGTCCTTTCTTTTGTCTTTTTGCTGTAGTTGTTGTCAACGCTGTTTATGACTTAATGCCAAACAGTATGCACAGGAAATGAAAAGGAAAATTTCTCCAACCCCATCAGTTATAACATTTCTTTTTGTGTTTCCTTCCGTACTTGTCTCTACATGTACGTGATGTATCATTTGATTTAATTACCAAAGGTATGTAACATAGTTTCTCAGAGTTGCAGTTCCCTATAGAAAGCATATTAAATTCTGCTCTCTCCTCTTGAAATCAGACCTCGTGCATGGATTTGGTAATTAGGACTTTAATGATTCTTCAGAGTGGATATACCATAATTTACTTAATCATCCCCTTTCTGGCTGTCTGAAACAGTCTGCTGACATGGGCCCTCTCCTGGTGACCCTGAACTGAGGGACTGGGTGAGCTGAAGAAGCCACTGTAGCGTGCTTATAGCAGTTGGCTGGGGACTGACTTCAAACCAAGAAGTTGTTTTCCTAAAATTAAATTCTTACAGCCACCTGCTTTTTGGTTATTTTTCTCTTTCTAAGGTAACAGTTATTTTGATGCTTTTTTTTTAACATAAATTTCTCCAGGTAATTAATTTAATAAAATATTGATGAGTCCCTCTTCCGGTAATGCTGGGGCTGCCCCCCAAAACCAGACAACGTCTTCTCACTTCAGCATTATATTACGAGGTTTGGTGAACAGAAGATGCCCTCTGCCCTGTTTCTCAATCTGTTTCTGGCTGCTGAGAAGCCCAGACTGACCTGGTATTTGAAACGTCCCCTCCTGGCCTGTGGTCTCTGGCTCCTTTCTCTGGCTGATGTGCGAAGTGAGGGGCCTGGATCCCAGCGGGAAGCACCTGTAGCCTAAGATATGTCCTTGCTTCCTCGGGGCCACCCTGAGTGCCCCAGTCTTGGTGACGTCTGACTGCCCAGGGGACCAGATGCCTCTCTTGGCCATCACTGCTTCTGCTGCCTGGTTCCCCGTGCAGCAATCTCTTCCAGAAGCCTCGGGCTCCGCAGGCCAATCAGCTGTGCTGCCTGTCGGTTGCCATCTTGTTTCTCTCACCTCGGTCTTCCTCATCATCATCCTAGTTGGTCCTCCCGGGGCCTCTTTGCCCTCAGCCCCCTGATCCCCACCTCTCTCTGTGGTACTTACCTGTGCTATAATCTGATGGTCATGTGACGGCTGAGTGAAACATGTTTACCTGTTTGTTGACTTGGGTGTCCTTCGAGTGAAAGGGGTTGGTAGCTAAAGCAGACTTTTCCCACCATTGCAGTCACCCTCCTATTACTATTTGTTGTAGTCAGCCGCTTCTGATGGCTAACCATTCCCAACATCATCCACAACGTCCCTCCTTCGTTTCAAATCTTGCTTCTTCCCCACTACCTACATTTTTCTGGCCGCACTGTAGGACAGTCATGTCTTCTGACTTCTGATTCGATATGTTGGGCAGAGCTGGCACAGCGAGTGCCAGGAATATTCCTGGACTCTATTTCTACATTGGGACAGAACTGTGAAGTACATAAAAACGACCCAACTAAATCCAAATGAAATAGCTTTCCAATTCAACTTCTGCTTGGCAGGAGCCCCCAGATGTCAAAAATCCTTCCATTGCCAGCGAACACAAGAGAAAGTATGACAGACAGGAAGTCAGAGTGGAAATAATCAGTGATCTTAATGAAGAGTAGTTAAAATAATTTCCATTTTTCAAATCTTGCAATAACGTTTTGCCCTGTGAAGCTGATGCCAGGGCCCTTTTCAGTGCCTTGAAAGGGACCCCAGGAGTGGGCAGACCTGGGGACCTGGGAAACAGCCTGCAGAGGAGAGCACAGGCAGGGCAAGGAAAGGCTCTGAGAGCCGCCAATCTGGGGCTGGCACAGGACATGCAAACAGGTGCTCCCCTGTCTTCCCACCTCCAAACTGCACCCCCAGCCAGACCTCACTTCCCAGATATTAGGAAGGAAGGAGGACGTTTGCTCCTGGCAGCAGCCGCCCCCCACCTGGGCCACTTTCCTCAGCTACCTTCCCTCCTAGTTGGTGATGGCACCTATAGACTGTATTTTCCAGAAAGTTCAATTGTGAACATGTTTCACATCTGAGTAGGATCAAGGTTTTACTGTAATGTCCTCCACCTATCTATAGGAAGAAGACAAGTTAACTGTTAACAGTACTTTCAGGCTTCCTTCCAATCATTTATTCTTCAAAAATGTTTTTATTGTGCACCTACTGTGTGCCAGGTGCTGTGACATGCACCGGAGGCATAGCATTGACCAGATAGCAGCCCTTCTCCTTGGAGCTCACATCCCTGTAGCAAGAAACAGGAAAGCAAATAATCCATCGATCAGTTCATCAAGTACAATATCAAATACGTGCTATGCAGAGAATTAAGACAAGATGATTTGATAGCAAGTGGCTGATGGTTATTTTTTGTTTGTTTGTTTTATTTTTGTTTGTTTTTCCTTCCCCCATTTTCCTACTCATCCATCTATAAACTAGACAAAGGGGAGTGTGGTCCATATGGCTTTCCCAATCACATTGTCTCTCCTCATGAGCTACATTTTTATACAGTCGTCTTCCCGATTCATGGTTTCTGGGTTGTAGTTTGATAGTTTCAGGTATTTATTGCTAGCTATTCCAATTCTTTAGAACCTAAAAAGGGTTGTCTATATTGTGTGTAAGAGTGCCCACCAGAGTGACTTCTTGGCTCTTTTTGGAATCTCTCTGCCACTGAAGCTTATTTCATTTCCTTTCACATCCCCCTTTTGGTCAAGAAGATGTTCTCCATCCCACGATGCCGGGTCTACATTCCTCCCTGGGAGTCATATTCCATGTTGCCAGGGAGATTCACTCCCCTGGGTGTCTGATCCCACATAGGAGGGAGGGCAGTGATTTCACCTACCAAGTTGGCCTAGCTAGAGAGAGAGGGCCACATCCGAGCAACAAAGAGGCACTCAGGAGACTCCCAGGCACAATTATAGGGAGGCCTAGCCTCTCCTTTGCAGCAACAGTCTTCCCAAGGGCAAGTCCTGTGTGAGAGGGCTCAGCCCATCAAAGCTGATGGTTACTTTAGATTGGGTGGTGAGGGGTCTCAGAGCAGATGATGTTTGAGCTGAGATCTAGAAGGAGCCAGCCTGAATGGGAGGCAGCTTGGCAAATGCTAGCCTCGGAAAGAAGACCAGAGGGGCTAGAGCGGAGTAGGAGGGGGGAAGGGGGTACTGAGGTCAGGCCAGGGGCCTGGGGCCAGATCAAGGAGCCCTTCTCTGAAACTCATTACACCATCTGCAAAGGGGGATAAGGCATCACATCCCCAAACCTGATGTGCCCAGCACGGTGACTGGCGTATACCAGGACTCCCACAGATGGTGGCGGTTGTCATTGTCATTGGTATTATTACTGCTATGTGATAACTATTAGGAATAACAGGGCCACCAGGCTTTGCGTTTGCAGTGACATGATGGTTTCAGC
>PVKY010010103.1:0-12858 GCA_004027775.1 Bradypus variegatus
CCAGGGAACGCTAAACTCTGGCAGCAGGAGAAGATCATCCTCGGCGGAAGATCTTAATTATGATGAAGGGTGAGTCCATTTTCAAACTTCCTGGAATTCAGAAGTATCCAGTGTGCACATCTTTAATTTAATTACTATTTATTATTTATCATCCCTTCATAAGACTTGCAGCTTTGGGTCTTTAAAGAATTAGACATGTACTACGAAGATCTGCAGCCTAGAGCACAACAGATTAATCATTGGCCATCTCCCCTTTTTAAAAAATTAAAAAAAAAATATTTTGACCGTTCCTGCATCTCTCTAAAATGTGTTTGCCATGAATTAATTTTATAGAAAAAGTCCCTCCCCCAGAAAGCAAGAGGAGAGCAGGTATATTGAGAGTCAACTCGCAGCTGACCTTTTAGCCCTGAGCCCTTTTGATCAGAAGATTTACCATCTATGAAGCAGAAGGGCCCCACCAAGGGCAACTGTGGGCACCTTTGGCCTTTGGTCCATAGCGCAGCGCAGACGCCACTTCTCCCAGGCTGGCTTCCACCCAAGAAGCTCAACTCAGCCTCCCCGGATACAGTCCCCCAGGTCCAGGCAGGGTCCAGCCTCCAGGGCTCCCCCGGGGTCTTCAAAGAGAAAGGCCACCACCAAAACCCCAGACAGCAGAGACCAGCAGGGACAGGCGGCCCTGCAGACCCCAAAGGGGAGAGGTTGTGGGATGTATGGAGCCACAGTTATGTGGAGAGTTTGGAGCTGCTGGATACAAAGATCCACGTTTAGCAGATCTCTACCCTTTAACTTCAGAGAAATGTAGGTACATGAGAGGTGGCTATTGCAATAAAACTGCATAACTCAGTTGGGAACGAGGTGGTTACATGGAAAATCCGTATCAGTTGACAACAATTCCAAATTGCCCTACATACAGGTTATGAGGCAGCCACAGCTCCAGGTGAGGTCAGGGGTCACTTTCCTAATCCCTGTCCCCACAAAAAGTCCTTGTCTTTCAATTTGAAGCCTGAGATCCATTCTGTAAAAGAGAGTCTGTTACTCCACAATTAGAGATGAGACTATAAAATGCCCCAAAGAAGTAACTGTTGGCTTTAGCTCACACCAAGGCCTAAATGAGGTCTAGACCCTGCCTCTGAGCAGGTTTCAGAGCAAGCGCCAGAGGGCATGGGGGCAGCAAGCTAAACTCTGCAGAAGAGCCTGTATTTGGAATTAGATTGGCTTGCATTGAAATCCTGGCCCAACTAGCTGTATGATCTTGGCTGAGTTACTTAGCCTCTCTGGAGGTCAGTTTCTCCATGTGTAAAACATCTAACTCACTGAGTTACCATAAAAAGTAAAGGAGATGTCATAAGTAAAGTGCTTGGCACATAGATGGTTGATTTTCTTCTATCTTTTTCAGGGAAGAAACTCCAAAAAAAAAGTGGTGGGGGATGGGGGGTGGACAAAGAAAATATTACTTCACTTTTTTCACCCTTGGGCCCAGAACTGTACTAACTCCGCCAAGATATAAACAGGAATCCATAAGTAAGACAAGCTAAATAACTGGGAAAACCACACACTCGTAAGAAGCTTGTATGACATACTTCTTTGATCTATATTCTATACCAATGGTCAGCAAACTTTTCTGGAAAACTCCAGATCATAAATAATTTTGGCTTTGAGGGTTGGTCTCTGTCACAAGTACTCAACTCTACAGTTGAAAGCAGCCAGACTCACATAGATACAGATGCACAAAAGAATATGTACACTTGTGTTCCAATAAAACTTTATTTGCAAAAGCAAATGGTGGTTTATGGACCATGGTTTGCCAACCCCTGTTCTATACTAAGAAGTCCAGGGCAGGGTTTCAGAGCTTCTTTTGAGCATCATAGGGCCACCTCTGAATGATCTTACTTACTCCATACCCAAGTCTCAGAAGTATTGAGGACTTGAGCTTGTTGACCAATCTTTCAAACACTCTGCCTTGCCACGGGATTGACTGGGTCAACCTTTATTAGGGATTTTGGTGACTCTTGCAAATACTTGAGGAAATGTGCTGAGTCCCAACCCCAGGCTATCTGGCCAGGCACAACCTGGGCTTAGCTTCTCCAGGAAAGACTCAGAGGTCAGGGGGCAAACAATACGCAGAGCATTTGGTTCCCTTCATAACCATTATCTAAGTGCATAGTTTTAAAAAAAATCCAAGAGATAGTGCAGATTTTTCAAATCTGATAACCGGAGCAGCAGACTTAACTGCCCTAGGTCTTAGAGCTAATTAGTGACAGAACCAAAAATGAAATTTGGTTCTTGCTCTTTCTACCATATCGCAATATCTCCCTCCTCAACACAGTTTTTCCTGTTTTTCCTTTATTTAGGGGTTTCTGAAAACGAACACAAAGTGGCAGTATAAAGACCATGCTCACACTGAAAAGGACTCAATTTTTTAAAATTAGAGATGTCATGAATTAAGAAGCTCATCTAGATGGATATTAATGGCTTGCTGTGTGTGATTCATGATGTCTCAGACATATTGCAAAGATTATGTCTCATTTCAAAAAGCAACCTCTACAGCCTAACAGCTGGGTTTGGGAGGGCCGAGGGCAAGGCTGCCAGGGCAAGTCACGAGCCCCTAGACTGGGACTTTCTGCATGGTGCCACCATACAGTCTCCCCAACTCTTTCGTGGTACCTTGTCCATTTTCCAAGCAGGTCATGAAGTAGGTAAAAGTGACCTTGATCCATTTAAGAACTTCTTTTGAAACAGAAGCTGGTCAAAGCAGGGTGCTAAGCCTTCATTGCCATGGGTGGGGATGGCGTGGGGTGGCTGGCGCTCAGGAGCAGAAGGTGGTCAGAATGCTGCAGCTCCCCAAAATAAGGGAAACTGTGATCTGTTCTGGAGTGTGGGTTCACTGAGGAATTCAAGTCCCATTCTGGAGCACATTGAATCTTGTTGTCCCAAAAAGTCATGCTCAAGTCCTAACCCCTGGTGATCTGTTTGTAAATAGGATCTTTGAAGATGTTATTAGTTAAGGGAAGGCCAAACTGGGCTGGGCTGGGCCTTAATCCATTTTGGCTGAAGTCCTAATAAGAAGACGATTGAGCAGGAGGCAGAGAAACCAGAGGGAAGAGAAAGACAGCTCACCAGGGGACCCCGGCAGAGATCGGGCCCCACCAGACTGCTACAAACTTGGGGGAAAGCATGGCCCAGGGATACCTTGATGTTGGCCTTGCAGCCTCCAAAACTGTGAGACCATAAACTGTGGTTTAGGCCCCTAGCCTGTGCCATTTGTCATAGCAGCCTTGGCACGCTGACAGCACATCTTCAAACTTTGCCCTTGCCCCACAAATTTATACATAAACTGCCTCAAATTCTTTGAGATAAGAGCTAGATTTGAATCTTAAGAAATTAATAATGACTAGCATTTCTTGACAGCTCATCTCTACCAGGCACTTTGCATACAATAACCCATTCAGTGCTTCCAGTAACCTCATGGGTGAGTCTTAGGATCCCCATTTTAGAAAGGAGGAGGGAGAGAACTCAGGGAAGGTACCCAGCTCCCAGGGACACTCGAACCCAGATCTGGTTTCTCCGTTTCTAAAGGCCATGGCTGGGAAGCCGCTAGCACCATTGGCTCATTTCTCTCTCACTGGCACACACACGCTCGGTGTCCGAAAGGGCCAGGAGGAAAGAGCCTGCCATAGCCACAGTTTTGCAAAGTGTTCTTGAGGAGAGCAGGCACAGAGAGGGCTGTTGTGGCACCGTCCCCGCCAGGGCCCCCTCCAGAGCAGCGGAGCTTATGTGGGGTGCAGGGGTGGGGTTAGTGGCAGGGACAAATGTCCTGCAGGGCTTAGGGGCAGACCATCAAGCTCTGGGGACCAAAGCCAAGGGGCAACTCTGGTCTGCAAAGGTGAAGGGGAGGCCACCCAACCCTGCTCCCCGGCTTCTCCCCCTTGTCCCAGAAACCCTCATCATGGCTCTCTGAAGCAGTTTCTAATGCCTCCGACCGCTGACCGCTGGGTTTCATTCACCTCCTTTGAGGTTTCAGGGGGTGACCCGACCCTGAGCTGCAGACCCCAGGCTCACCTTCAAGGACGTGAGAATGAAACCCAACACCGCCTCCCCCACCCCAGCCCCCGGTCAGCCCCCAGGCCTCAGACAGCTCACAGGACCACAGGAGGGTTGCAGACAGGCCTGGCTGGAGAGGGAAGGGAGAACATGACCCTCCAGGCCTTCTCATGCCACCACATTAAAAAAAAAGTGACAGATCAGATTTCATTCATTTCTCCCAGTTTACAAAAGGCAAGTCTGAGAGTTCGGGTGGGAAGGCTGCACAGGAAGGTCCCCTAGGTGCAGAAACTCAGACGGCCGGGGGAAGGAGGGACACACTGTTTGACAAAGGTGTCATGTGATATTAAACATGGTCTCAGACCTGCAAACGCTGACCTTCACCCCCGCTGCTCCCCCCATTTCAAATCTGAAATGTAGATTTGGCTTGCATACAAAATCCCTTCCACCAACCAGAACTGAACGTTCGCGCACCCGGCTGCATTGAAATGATACAATGCCGGGGTCAGAGTAACACAAAATACTAGGACCACTAGACATAACACAGACTCTGTCTTTCTAAACACCATTACAGCAGATGGCAGCCCCCAACCCCCACCCTCAACCCTATGCTCAAATGTAAGGGAATTTTTACTTTATCTCCTCAGTTTCTCCTCTTCCCCCTAAGTTTTACCTTAACTTTCATTAGTCATTCAGTGTCCTGATGTTTTATTTTAGCTTTTAAAAAAATTGTGAGGGACTTTATCTAGAGTTTCAGCCAGCCTTTTTGAAACAGCCACGGTGCAGGAGAAGGCACCTTAAGAAAGGGTGTAGAAATCTGTTTGCAACTTTCTAGAGTGTAATTCTAAACCACAAGGAAGAATATCCTTCCTCCCTGTGCAGCTGAAAAATTCAGCAAACCACAACTGCCTTTCTCACTTGGAGGCAAGGTACCTCCTCCAGATGAAAAACTGGATTTCGACCAGTGGGGCTTATATGAAAATTAATCACAAATATCCTCTAAAACACTCACCATCGGGTTTTGAGTGTCTGGTTGTGTTTGTGTGTGTTTGGGTGTGGGAGAGGGCACATTTGTGAAGGTGAGTCTGTGTATGTATGCGTGAGTGTATGTGCATTAGTGCATGAGTGTGTGTGTGCACGTGTATAAGAGGTATGTGCATGTGTGTATTTCTGTGCATACATATACGTGTGGTTGTGTGTGTGTGTCTGCATGTGGGTATGTATGTATGTGAGTTTGAGTGTGTGAATGTTGTATATGTAAGTGCATGTTTGAGTGAGTGTGGATGTGTGGATGTGTGTGTATGTGTGTATATGTGTGTGCGAGTGTGTGTGTGTGTGTGTGTGTGTGTGTGTGGATGAGTGCAAGGGGAGTGAGTGTGCGGGTGAAAGTGTGTGTGCATGTGCCTGAGCAGGGACTGGGTTTTTTATGGAGAAGCTCATGAACTGTTAACCAGCTGGATTAGGGGCTCGTGGGCTCCCCTATGATTGGCCCTTGTTCCTGAAGTTAGCGCGAGATTGAGGTTGCAGTGACCTGGGGGTGCGCCATCACTGAGGCCAGAGAGACACACAGCAGACAGCACTCTGGGGAGCTGGGCCTGCTGCTGAAGACACCCTGGACACTTATGGACTTTGCCGCCGAGTCCAGGAAAAGCCAACCTAAGCGGGAAGGCCTATGGCAAGATGGGGAATCACCCTGGAATGGACGCCAGGGGAAAGGGGGAACCCACACCACAGCTGTTTGTCCCCTTAGTGCCTCTGCCCCGAGCTCCTGAACCTCTGGCAGGAAGACACAGCCCCGAATCGGGGGAAATGGGCCCTGGGCATAGAGACGCTGTCCCTCTGTGGGGCAAACAGGTCAGTCTCCTAAAAGAAACCCCGTCCATGCCTCCTTCCACCAGCACCCCCATCCCTCTGCATCCCTGCACTCCAGCCACCAGCTGACAAAAGGCTCCAGAATTAAATTTTCCTTTTTACCCCAGAAATGTATGCTCTTCACTACCCCCTTATATTTCTAATCTCCTAAACTCATTTAATTATGTCCAGAGTAATTAAACTTGCTATCAGGGGGCATCTGGAAGGAAAGTTAATACATTTTAATTTTACTTATACAATGATTATTCGATCCTGCACACAAGGTGGGGGAGGTGTGTGCACATGCGCATTTTTGCACACAGCGCTCACGGGGCCGTCGGTTGCAGGAGGTTCCGGGGTGGGAGCTGCGAGGATTCACCCGGACGTGCCAGGAGACCAGGAACATGGCGTGGGCGAGGCCTTGGGGTGGAAAAGGATTAGTGGGGAGTATTAAAACTGGGCAGGGTGGGATTTCAAGAATCTCATACACCCTTTCGACAAAACAAAGGCCCCGGGATTTAAATTAGACAAAAATCTCCCTCACTTAAGATGTGAGGATTTGAATTTTCCTTTTACAAGCAGAAGGGGGTGGGGTAGAACATAAGGTGTGGCTTGTGTTGCACCTCCCTTCCGAATAAAGTCCTTAATGAGGCTTTTTTCCTGAACCAGCCTGGCAGGGAAAGGTGGGCACAAAAGGCCTCCCATTTTCCCCTTCTCAGAAGGGACAAGAGGGGAGGATCCTGGCCGCTGTATGTACACAGTGTCTCTGGCTGACCTCGCACCAGGCCATGCGTGCACCCCACCCTTGTGAAGGAAGGGGACTCGAATCAGGGTGACGGTGACACCGAGACGACCCCTTCCAGGCTGTGTGATGCCTCCCTGTCGGCTGCCAGTGAACCTGCCAGGCTTGGTTTTGTCACCTGTGAAGTGAGGAGTTGACCAAGAAGGTTGCCAAAGCCTCTTCCAGCCAGGGTGTTCTATAATGCCATAACTTCTCACTCCAGAGCTCCCCAGGGAAAGGTGCTTCCTGCAGAGAAGGGGTAGTAGGCCAAGGTCTGCTGGCAGTAGAGCCCCCAGCAAGGGACATTAATCCACAAGGGGACAGTTAGCATAATGGAAATTTAATCAAATAAATGGCTAAGACTGAATTGCTAAGTGGGAGGCTGCCTATGCCATCTGACAGATGGCACGCTCCCTAATCCTACAGTTTATTGCTCCGCGGGACACCACGTGAGGGGCAGGGTGGGACAGGGGCAGCACCTGCCCACCTCCCAGTTGTCTCCAGACCACTCATGCTCACATGCCAGGGAGGCCACTTGTTACCAGAAGGCTCCGTTATGCTCACAAGCAACCCAGATAAAATGTGTAACTATTTGAGGGGGCAAAAAAAAAAAATCCCTGGTGGAAAAGTCTTGGTAAGAGAGTGTGCCCCCCTGGAAACAGATGTCCTGGTCCCATAGCACAAATTGCAGTATCACATCCCCAAAATACAAGACCTCCCATAAATCATTCAGGGGAGCCTGTTTCGTTTTCCTGTTCTGATGAAAGTGACCCGTGTGTGGGGCTCCAGGCCAAAAGTGCTGCCACACTCGAGCAACCCCACACTTCCCCACAGCTTACTGTAAAGGTGCTGACCGAAACCACCACAGCCGGGACCGCTTCCTCGGCCTGCCCCTTAGAAGTTGGCATTCCCCAGGGTTCTGTCCACAACCCAAGCCCCTGCCCTTCCGCCCTTTCTGTGCCAACCCTACCAAGTCTTCAAAGTCCGTCCACACAAGCCTTGTTTCTCCCCACCTTTCCTAAATCACCCCAGGTACAGTTTGGTGGTGTAGGACTCAGTTCTGAACTTCTGTAATGTTGGGTCTGCCCTCCTCTTTGGACATTCTCTCTTACTCCACCTTGCATTGTTTGTTTCATGAAAACTTGTATTCCCTCTCCCCATTACATTTTTTTAATCAACTTTATTGAGGAATAATTTATGTAAATAAAATTCATCCATATTAAGTGTGCAATTCAATGGGTTTTGAAAGATGTACATGCTTGTGTAACCACCACCACAGTCATGTAGAGAACAATTACGTTACCTCTTACCCCTGTGCAGCCAACCCTCTACCCAGACCCCCTGGCTTCTGGCACCAACTGATCTGTTTTCTAGCACTAAAGTTTTGTCTTTTCTAGAATGGAATCCTTCTTAAATGGAAGCATTCAGTATGCACTCTTTGGCATCTGCCTTCTGTCACTTACTATACAGCCTTTGCAGCTGACTCATCTGTGTTGTCCCAGTGCCCCATCCTTTTTATGGCTGAGTAGTATTCCACTGTGTAAATACTTCACAGTTTGTTTATCCACTCATCAGCTGATGGATTTTCTGGCTGTTTCCAGTTTACCTCTATTATAAATAATGCTCTTATGAACATTTCATCACAAGTCTTCGTGTAGACATGTGTCCTCATTTCCCGTGGGAATCTACAAGGCAGTGGAATTGATGGGTCATACACTAAGAGTATCTCTAACTATAAGAAACTACCAAACTCTTTTCCAAATGGTTGTATCATTTTTCATTCTCAGTGTATGAGAGTTCCAGTTGCTCCACGTCTTTGCCAAGGCTTGTTATTGTTTGTCTTTTTTAATTTTAGCTGTCCAATTGTATACGTTGTGGTTTTAATTGGCATTTCCCTAATGACTAGTGATGTTAAGCATATTTCCACCTGTTTATTTGCCATTAGCATATCTTCTTTAGTGAAATGTTTGTTCAAATCTTTTGCCTATTTTTATTGGATTGCTTGTTTTCTTATTATTAAGTGCTAGTATTCACTATTTATTCTGGACATGAGTTCTTCATCAGCTATATGTTTTGTAGATATTCTCTACTAGTCTGTGGCTTGTCTTTTCATTTTTTAGCAAAATTTTAAAAATTTTTTAGAGCCAAAGTTTTAAATTTTGATGAAGTCCAATTTATCAATTTTTTATTTTATGTAAAGTTTGGTTTGAGGATATTCTATTTAAGTTATTTGCCAAATCCAAAGTCACATAGATTTTCTCCTATGTTTTCTTTTGTAGTTTTAACTCTTACACTTAGTTCTATAATCCATTTCAAGTTAATTTTTGTATATGGTGTGAGATATAGATCAGTTTATTTTTTGCATATGAATATCCAGTTGCTCCAGCCCATTTGATGAAAAGATTATCTCTTCCCCATCGAACTGCCTTTGCATCTTTGTTGAAAATCACTTAATCAAATATGTGTGGGTCTCTCTATGAACCCTATTGATCTGCATATCTATCTGAACACTATCACCACAGTGTTTCATTATTGTAACTTTACATTAAGTCTTGAAATCAGGTAGTATAAGTCCTCCAACTTTGCTTTTCTTTTTCAAAATCATTTTGACAATTTTAGCTCTTTGCATTTCCACACATATTTAGAATCAGTTTGACAATTTGAACAAAATGGCCACTGGGATTTTGATCATATTTGCATTGTACCCATTGATCAATTTCTCTATTACATTTTAAGCTCCTGTGGGACAGCGAACCCATCTTATATTTCCCCCATGGTTCCTGAGTGATGGTCAAATATGGGCTTTTCTGTGGAAATGTGGCTGCAACCAGGAGCAGAGGGGCTGAAGGCAGAGTGAAGAAGGCAAGGAGAACCCAGGAAAGGAGTGGCGTGTAGTCCGGTGGGGACAGTGAACAGGAACCGTTGGCTGGTTTCATACGGTGGGAGTAGAACAGGAAAGGGGTAACTAGGAAGAAGCCAGTTGTTTCTCTACATTTCTATAAGCTGGGAAACCCAGAACTTGGAAATTCTAGGGGAAGCTCAGGTTCCTAGAGTCTGGAACCAAGAAAGGGAATGGAAGTTGACTTCATTTCTCCCTGGCTTCAGACTTCTCCCTAGAATGTGTCAGCCGTGCTCAGTTGTCCTCCACAGGCATAAACTCAGAGACTCCAGCAGCTAGAAGGGTCTTAGAGATCATCTAGCCCACATTTTACAAGCCAGCAAAACAAGAACTGGAGAGACTGATGTCAGTAGCAGAACTAGGACAGAAAAGAACACAAGATCCCAACGTTAGTGGTCTTTCCACTGTATCTCAGACACTTTTTTTAGCAATATGGGTCCTCTCCTGTTTCTCAACTGATAGAGACATTTCCTTCAGAGAACTGGGACTCTAAATTAATCAGACGACTTCCAGAATGTCAGAGGCTGGGCCACAGGTCTCCTTGGACACCCCATCAGCATAAACCATCACCAAGAAAGCTTCGTGGCTTCTTACCAAAATCCCCATCATAAACAAGCTCCCTTTCTCTGCCATTCACTTCAGGCCAGCTTTGGCTTTCCCAGGCCTACAAAGTAGCATACAGTGAAGAGTAAGGTTGAAGATAACACACTCCAAAAACATGCGTTTTCTGAAACTTCAATAGCCACAAGCGGGGAGAAGAAAGGTTTAATGGCATGTCCTAGATGCACATTCTTTCCCTGCTGCTAAACTCCCTCTTTCTACTTCCTCCTCCTTCTAGGAAGGCCAGCAGAGGCCCTTTCATTCCTGGTATTCATGTTTGGAGGGTCCTTGTGTGTAGGTGAGGTGGGTTCCAATTCTGCTGATCTCTCCATCTCCATCTCTATTTCTCAAAACGGACCCCTCCCAGAGAGACTTAGGCTTATCTTTGCTGTGCTCTGAGATGCCCTCCCACTCCAGGATCATTCAGATGCTCAAGTCCGAAATGCACATCATCTCCCAGCCCACCTCCCAAGGCAAGCCATTATCCTGGCCCATCTCTTGAGAGGCCTCCAATGGCTGATTTTCCTTCTCAACGGCTGCCTCAGACAATCCAGGGCTGATTTCCTCATAAACCTGCCATTCCTGAGTGAGCTGAGGTTGTTCGTTTATTTAACAGTTTTGATCCCACCAAGCACTATTAATGGGAAAGACCTATCATTGATCAATTCCTGGGTGCCAAGTGCTGACTGTTCTTAAAAATCCCCAAACAGATAAACTCCATCTTGTTCCCAGAGACGTGCTCCTTTTGCTGGCTTTCCTCTCCAAAGGAAGGAGCTCCCTCCATCTCTGCTGAGCTGAACACTGCTCCCATGGAGATAAGATAGCCTTCCTTTGGGCAAACCAAAGGCAGAATTCAACTCCCTTCCCTAGAAGGCTCAAAACTCCATGCACCTGGAATTGACCCCAGGATTTGCTTCTCTCTCTCTTGCTTTGAGCAATTTGCTCAATTATGGTAATATCATTGTTTTTATAATCACAAACGGTGTTAAATTGATTGATGTCACTAATGGGTAGCAGGATGTCCCTTCAGCCACTTCCCCACCCACATCCTACTCCCCCCCCCCCAAGGAAAACCAAACTGTCAGGTCTCTACTTGAAAGTGCTACATTTCCGTGCAAATTGAGTGTCCAGAGTGAATGGAGTAGGGCGGGGCCCGGACTTTCTCCAGGGCTGAGTTGCTGGAGTGTTTTGCGTAATAAAATGTGTTAGCAGCTTGGAATTAATCATCACTCTGCACCCTGGTTGGCCTGAAGAACTATTTTCCAGGCCCTCTTCTGTGAAAACTATGGATGGCATTTGTAGGTAATGCAGATTCTGTATATTTTTCTAATGATCACTACATTTTTCTGTCTCCAAAATGAGCGCCCATTCTAGAATACCATAAATTACTGTGAATTTCTTATGTCTGTTTTTTACTTACAGGAAAGTCATCAAAGCTCAATCATTTATATCACCCATGCCCTTGTGCCTGAGGATTCTGTTGGAAGAGGATGAGCAGAGGCTTGCATGATGGCGCGCACAGAGTGCAGGCTTGGAAATCCAAACAACCCTACTTCGACTCTTTCTTCTTGGACAATTTAGGAAAAGTCACATATCCTGGCTAGGCCTTGTTTTCTTCTACAGTAAAAATGGGATGTGGTGAGAGGCCTTCCTTCTAAGCTGGTTCCAGGGAGCCCTGCCCTCTGGTATCCACACCCCGCTGTGATCCCCTCCCCAGCCCTGGGCTGGGCCTGGTGACTTGTTCACAGCAAAAGCAATAGGGTGTCAATTCCAAGATTAGGTTACGCAAGACTGTGGAGGCTGCCTTGCTGGTGCTTACTCTTTCTCCCTTGTTCTATCGGATGAAGCCAGCTGCCATCTAGTGAGCTACCCACGAAGCCATGAGCTAAGGGTGACCTCCAGCCTCCAGCCAGTTAAAAACTAAGGGCCTCAGTCCAACAACCCACAAAGAACTGAGTCCATCCAAGAACCACTAGATGAGCTCAACCTGCCCGGCTGAACCTTGAGGGGGTGATGTGTCACTGACCCACACCTTGGCAGCAGCTTCAGAAGGACCCTGAGCCTAGCTAAGCTCTACCTGGATTTCTGACCCACAGAAATTGTAAGATAATAAATGTGTGTTGATTTAAGCCACTCAGTTTTACAGTAATTTGCTGTGTAGCAATAGATAACTAATACGGGAGGTAAAATCACTTTACTTACTTCACAGGGATGTTTGCTCCTTTGAGATAAGGTGCTTTTAAATAGGAAAGCATTATATAGATGTATTTTGTCAATTTTTTTGACCCAGTAAATAAATCACTTTCCTGAATGCTATTTTGCTTCATTTGAACAGTCAGAGGAAGTTCTCCTCTCCTCCAAACATCTCACCCATATATTTTCCAGGAGATTTCATCCCCCCGGTGATTTCTGCTTCGGGGTTGGGTGTGTTGAGTCTGGATTGTGTGCTGGCCCCCTTCCCAGAAGATAGTAGGTGGACATAGCAGGAAATGAGTTGAAAGTAACAAGATGGCCATCTCCACAAGACTGTCCCCACCTGGGCTCTGTCCTCCAACACACCACTCTCACTAAGAAAAGTGATGATAATCCTAAAGCGAACTAAAGCAAATAGCTACTACCTACCATTTATTGGGCAATCACTATGTGCCGGCAGCTTTGCGAATGTTCTTTCAGATCCTCACCACAA
>PVKY010010104.1:0-12878 GCA_004027775.1 Bradypus variegatus
GAGGAGAAGGCTGGAGGCGAAGGCTGGGGGCCTGAGAGAGGAGGAAAGCAACCTACCTGTTGACCAGCAGGAAGTTGGCAACGAGGCACAGCACGGAGGGCACGGTGGAGGCGATGGAAAGGTAGCTTTCAAAGTAGTTCTGTAAGCACAGAAGAGAGAAGGCGCTGAGACCACATATAGGGGATGGAGGTCAGGGGCCCCACCATAGAGCCAAGATGGGGTCCCTCTCAGTGGGGCTTCCCCCACCTGTCTTCAGACACTGAGGGATGATGAGTGAGTCTACTCCAAGACAGCATGGACCCCTGCCCCCCCATCTACATCTTCACCCTGTCACTCAACAGACAGACACCAATGTGAGCTGTGCCGAGTGCTGGGGACATAAGGGTGGATGTGACGTTGCCTGCCCTCAGTGATGGTGGTGGTGGTGGGGGGTGTCCCTCGTGCTCTGCAGCCCACGCTACCACCCACTCTCCCTGTCCCACCAGGAACTGAGGCAGTGGAGGCAGGACTCTAAAAAGAATATTTTTACCTTATCAGCCTTCTTAGCTCATTGCCAAATTCAGGGATATCCAAATGGGTTTTGTTAACACCCAAGCACATCTCACACTCTTGCAACAGAGCCCTCTTAGAAATATCCCAGGCCCCACTCCCTACAGGAAAACTTTGTCCTGATTCTGCATTTACTTCCTCAGCAGAGCTGCTACTGAAGGTGGAAGTTGTTTTAGGAAGTGGCCCTTGGCCTTGAAGGAGCTCAGGGGTAGGGCAGACAAAGAGTGCCCGAGTGATCTGAAATGAGATGAGGTAAGAGGAGAGAGTGAAATAAAGAATTTTGTGATTACCATGTGCTGGAACTCAGAGCAAAAGAAGCTGCGTGGCAACAGGATACATACATGCAGAACTGTGGGTGGATTTTACTCAATGTATCTATCTTAAAACACACACACACACACACACACACAGTGGAAAGAGCTGATGCATCTGGGTTCGGGCTCTGGTTGATGATGATGATGAACTCTAAGCTGGGATAACAGTTTACATGTATTAATTAAGTACTTACTGAATACCAAGTAAAAGAGTATATGAATCATATTGTTTAGCCATTAAGAAAAAAAAGGGAAGTTGTATGCATTTTCTGCCCTGGAAAGTTTAAGAACTCTAACTTAACTGAGGGAATATTCTGAGTACTTACAATGTGCAAAAAACTCTTTAGGGGTCCCTAAAGTGAATAAGGCATAGTTCTTGCCTGTCAGGAACTTAGTGTACATTGGGAATGTAAGATAACACGTGAAGGTTTGTAATAGCTTAAAACACCTCTAGAAGAGATGTGAGAATTGTGTGTGTTTTTGCCAGATCAGGTAGGGGCCAAGAGTTCTAAGGGGGTTCCGGGCAGGAGGATGGAGCAGGGGTGGGGAATGAGGGGTGCTGAGCATTTGAGAGAACTGAAAGGGTCCCAGAGGAGGTGGGTTTTGAGTCAGACCTTGAAACAGCCAGTCAGATTTCTCCTTTCCAGGAGAGTTTATTACAATCTGGAGGCCAAGAATTTCAAGAAAGACATCATAATGGGTTTCCCTTCTAGCCTGAAGCACAGACTGCTGGCTTTTTAAGCCTGCAGAGCTTTCTGTGGTCTTTGAAACCTACACTCTGAATATAAGGTGGTCGCAGTGGCCCTTGTAATTAAACTGATAATCACAGGGAGTGCAGCCCATCAACCATGAGCCTTAGCAATAGCCTGTCTCCCTTGAGCCACCACCTCCTTGTTTCCGCCCTGAGGGAATCAGCAGAGCTTGCACGGGTCTGGGGCGGCTATCAATCACCTTTCGATACCGTGGCTGGGCCCACGTGTAGTCGGGCTGAGCTAGGGAAAAAGGGAAAAAGGCCTTCAGGGGCTTAACTTCCCAGGAAGAGAGGGCTGTAGTCAGGGGCCAAGACTGGAGCAAATCTGAGCCCCTGAGGAAGCTCCCCTCAATCCCGAGTTGTTCGTTCCAGCTATCACACGGGATGCGGAACCCGTTTTTGCTTTTGTGCGCAGGCTCAGGCTCCCTGAACCTCTATGGAAAGGGGAAGCTCCAAGTAACTGAATGTTCTGGTTTGTTGCCATTTAAGCAGAACGCTTTTCTTTTGATGGTGAAAAGCTTTTAAAATATCGATGACTGGATGAGGCTATAACTCCCTTCCTGTTGACTGAGCCCGCTTCCCTGCCTTCCAAAGTTCAAGCTGGCGGGTAGAATGCATGTGGGCCTGGGCTGATGGTTTAGATGCAGAGCTGCAAATATTAACAGAGGGCGACTCAGCACATCCTGTGAAAGTTTTTACATTTAATTAGTTTTTAATTATTTGCTGCATTTGCCTATAAGTAGTGTAAGAAAGGGTTAAGTTTAGCTTTCACATAAAGGCAATATGGAGTAGGGAAAATGGAAACTACACAAGACTGGCTCAAATGGACTCCGCAGTTAAAGGGAAGGAAAGGGCCCCTGATGTAAGCCTAGAGTTGGTGCCAGCTCCTTATAATCAAAGGCAGGAACTCTCGGCAGGAAATTTAAACTGGGTGAACTCTCTCGGATAGGCTGCACAATTTAAAATCCCAAAGGCGGACTAGTTAGCTCTCCCAGATAGGCTGTACCCTCTGGAGTATCCAGCCTATGGAGAAACCAGGGAGGGACATAGGCTATAAATATTGCTATGTTCTATTGTTCTGCATACCTGCTAGGTTTTTGACTGTGGCATCTGTTCTTGCAAGATTGTGAATAAATTCTTTTCTCCTCCACAATCATGTAAGCCTTATTCTCTTTTAAGTACAGCATTCTCCCCAACAGTAGTGTCCCAGTAAAATGAGGAGGGGTAGACAGACTCTTAAGGTGGCCCCAGGACCTGGGCCAGGACTCTGTGCGACGCCCTCTGCTAAATGTGGGCAGGACCTGTGATTTGCTTCTAACCCACAGAATATGGCAAAGGCGACAGGATGTGCATGACTGTGTATATGATTATATAATTACAGACTATCGTAGAACCTATCTTGATTTTTTTTTCTCTCTCCTTGCTGGCTTTGAGGAGACAAGTGACCATTTGGGGAACCCCATGTGGTAACAAGCTGCAGAGGACCCCTAGTTGTTGAGGGCAGCTTCTGGGAAACTGAGCTAAGCCATGCCCAGACTGCAGACACACGGAAACCGTGAGACAGTAAATGTGTGCTGTTTAAGGCACTAAGTTTGCAGTGTTTTGTTAGGCAGCAATAGATAACGCATGCATGAGGGTTTCAGAAAGTTGGAATCCTACTAATCAGCATTATCCTCACTGTCGTTTCAACTTAAATTCTGTTCCCTGATGACAATAATAACAGCTGATCATGATCTTTTCTTCAACTTCCTGCCAGACACAGAGACCAAATTAGGATCATATTTGGAAGCAGCATGCACTAATTTCAAGAAACTGGACCTCATGCATGTGCCAGGTCTACTTGCCCCGCCTGCCCCTCGGGACATGTGTCTGCTTCCAGGTCTAGTCCCAAGATCGTAAAGTCACCATCATCGCTGCCACTGCCACCGAAGTCAGACATGGAGAGACCCCTGCGCCCGTGCACTGGCTGGGCTGTATCCTCAGAGGCTGTGGCTTCCCCAGTGGTCATCGCAGGGGAGGACACTCCCTGAAGTGTGGGGCAGTCAAAGCTCCACCAGGTAGACTTTGACCAATGAGAGACAGGAGAGGAGAAGGAGCCAGCAGATAAATTGAGAGCTTTCCTCTCCCCCAACAGACGGCTCTGAAATATGGCAGCTCCATATGGCTTCTCTGGAGACATCCCATGTGCCTGAGCAGACAGCTGTGCTTTGCTGCAAAGCTGGGGCCAGCTCAGTGGTACCACACCTTCCACTTGCTCTTTCTCCATCCCTGCTTCACTTCAGTGAACTGCTTTCCCCCTCACTCTTACTTTCCTAGGATCGTACTCCCTGACTGAGAATCTGCATATAAGCCTCGCCTTAGGCTCTGTTCTCTAAGATAATGCGTTACTAAGAAACATCCAGCAGCGAAAGCCCTACATTCAATTTGCGTTACTAAGAAACATCCAGCAGCGAAAGCCCTACATTCAATTCTTGATTATGCACTTTGCAGATCTGCAGCTGGCACTTCCTTCCTTCCAAGGGGTGTTGAGGCTACCTTCTCCCATTTTACTTGAGGAAATGTCAAGGCATTTGAAGACTGGTTCAAACACATTGCAATTAGATAACAGCAAGAGACTGCCCCTGCCAAAGGAATCTGTAATGTTCATCCAATAGGTGTATTTCCTGGATAATTCGTGCCATAGTCCACCTCCACTTAGACCTGATTCTTATTTATCCCACAGGGGCCTCGCAGCCTGGCGGATGAACATGGCCTCTGCAATCAAGAGCTGGATGGAAGGACCCCAAAGGCCAGGTCCAGAAGCAGAGGAGGGAGGAATGAGAGGATCACAGAGCCAAGGCGCTGGGGTCACCGTGTGTGACAGCAGAGGCCGTGCCTTGCCCATTTCCGGGAGCAGCTTTCCTATAGACCACAAGGTCTGGCAAAGCAGATTCCACTGCCTCACAGGCTGGGTGCCCGGCAGGAGACCCTAGGCTGGGAATCCTGTGCCTTCGGCCCCCACTGGACAGCTACTGTCCACCCAGATCAGCACCTTTTGCTATTTTCACCTGGTCCTTTGTTTCCTGAAGGTGTGTCAGGTTGGGTGTACACAAGAGAACGGGAGCCTCATAGTCTCTGAACACCCTTGCCCTGCTGCAGCCACCTACCTTCTAGCCCTGCCTTCTTGCACTTACAATTACTTATGGCCCCAACTGATCCCCGGTATGGCCTATACACAGGACAGCCATGTTGCACAACTCCAAGTGGCTACATTCACATCAGGGACTACAGGAATGGAGTTCCCATCTTTCAAGCAGCATCCAAGATGGGCTCCCCTGGGAAGCCCACTGCCCTCTGGGAGCACGCAGGCTGGTGGGAGACAGACTCACAAACCTATAGCTGGGACGCAATAGATCCAAGGCACAGGAGGAGGAGGGAAGCAGGAGGGGGTTAGGGAGAGGGTCTCAAGAAGCTTCCCAAGGAGGCCATCTCGAGCGGTAGCTTGGGGGCAGTTTGCCAGACAGGGGGAAGTGGGGTGCAGGTAGAGAGAAAGGGGCCTTCCAAGAGGAGGGAACAGTGCGTGCAAAGGGATGGGGGGATGCTTCTTAGACTCCAACTCCGGGTTACTTGTTGGAGCAGGACCTCCGGCGGAGATAGGAATCTGCTGAGTTGAGACAAAACTGCACCGAGTTGTCCATCCATCCAAACACAACTTGGGAGAGACGCAGGAGGGCTGGCAGAGTTTCAGGCAGTCACAGCTCCCACCCCCAAGCTGTTGCAGAGAGAGTGGCCCCATCAGGCACCGTTCTGAATTCTCACACCCTATGTGTGTGAGGCCCAGCTCTGAGGAACAAAGAGGGGGGTCTTTCTTTTGCTCCTTAAGTGTCTCTTTCTGCCCTCAACAATCTTACCAGGATTATCTGTACCCTGCAATGACCTGGAGCACGGAAGGGGAAGTGGCACTCAGCACCCAGCCTCTGACAGCAGTGACATCCAAGGCTGCCTTTAGCAGCTGTCCATAATCATGCAGGGGACTGGAGGCCCTGCAGAGCACCAGCTACGCCTGCTGTTTGAACAAAGTAGCTTGCATATGTCGTGCCTGCTTGGACTTCAGTATGTGTGCTCTTACCACAGCCTGCAGGAGAGAGGCTGAGCTGGTCTGCTCCATCTCACAGATGAGGAGCCCGAGGCTAATGCAGGTGGCTCAGGTGTGCAGAGGGGCACACCTGGTGAGTGCTGGAGGCGGGATGTTAGGGATGGCGGGGGAGACAGGGACCATCTCTACAGACGTGGGTGTGCCTAGCTGAGGCTGCTTGCCTCACAGACGTGCAAGCCCAAGCACTGTTGCTGGGATCCTGGCGTGTCACCAGGATGTCTAGTGGCCAGGACTGGCAGCCCAAGTGCCTTCTCAGCAGCGAGTAGGGTGCAGCTCACTGGGTCTCAGGACCCCTGGCGTAAGTTAAGTTGCATTTCCCTCAGGGTAGCGTCTTCCCTCTGGCCCAGCTCCTAAGTGGAGTTGACCTGTGCAGCCAGCCAAGGACAGGGTTTGGTTTCCCTGACCTCTGCCAGCAGTGGTGGACAAGAGGGGAAAATGTTAACTCTCTCCCCACTTTAAACCCCATTGCCCATACTCCCCGGCCCCCAGGCATTTCCATGGGCCTTTGCATCTGAGTAGTGTTAAAAAGCAATTAAAAAGAAGAAAAGAAAAGATGAAGAAAAAAGCACCTGCTTCTGCCAGCCACCCCAAATGGATGGTCACAGTTCCACCGATAAGCACGGACCGTGTTAATTACAACATTATTGTCAGGGAATTCCGGGCAGGCTTCCAAGCCTCCCTCCTGACTGTGTGAACCTCAGCAGAGCCCCCTGGAGGGTGGGGGGCTCAAAACCCAGAACGCGGACAGACCCCGACCCGGGGTGCCAGGCACCGGTGGTCCCCAGGTGGCAGGCGAGTGTGAGCTTCTGGCTGGGCTGGGGGCTGGGGGTGAGGTGCAGACTTCGCCTGTGAAGGTGATGAGGAAACTCATTTTCTTCTCTTACACCCTGGCCCTGTCTCTGAACACCAGGAAGGGGAGGGACTCTCCTTGAACACAGTCTAAAAACCTACTACAGCCAGCTGGCCAGATGTGAGGCCCGTTTTATGACAGGGAACATTTCCTCTCCGCCACGCTGAGAGGCTCCGTGCTAAGCGTCTCTTCTAGAAGAATTTAATTCTGGGCTCAGAGTCCAGGTAAAGAGGTTTCTTTGGGCAGGGAGGCCCCAAAATGAGCCTGTTTATCTCTGGCAAGCCCTGGTGAAGCTTTCTCTCCACTGAATGCCATTTGGGCCCTTTGAAAAAAGTGCAGCAAATTAGTCATGAGCTGCGGCAGGCTCGGGCCTGTGCTGCTGAGCGGCTTTTGCAAGTCAGTTTTATGCAGCCCCCACCTCAAGAACTCAGCAGCGGAGGCAGCTGGGCTCCTGCTGGGAGAGAAAAAGCGATTCAAGCCTGGGGAGGTGGCAGCTCAAGGCAGCAGAGCATTACCTGGATCACAGGGGCATGAAATTAGCAGTGGCAAGCAGGCTGGAGCCAAGAAGAGTTTGCTGTTGCAAACTTGCCTTTGGATAGCCAAGTTCTACGGCCTGGGATGTGGCAGGGGAGGTGCCCTCTCTCTGGGTATCAACCATTCCTGGGCAGGGACCCCACAAGGGGTGCAGGTGGCTCCTGTCTGGGGGTTCTAAGACCCTGTGTTTGGGGCACTGGCCCTGGAAGGCGATTAGGTGTGTGGCATGGATGAGACAGAAGGGAGGTGCAATGCTGCTCCAAAGGCCAGCTGGGTGAGGGGAGCAGGAATCCAGGGTCCAGCGAGGCTTGAACGGATGGCCAGAGGCCCGAGGGCAGAACAAAGTTGGGGTTGGAATCAGACAGGTACACTTTGGAGAACGCTGCCCGGAGACCACGCCAACTGCAGCCCCCCTAAGGATAGGGCTCCGTTAGACCTCTGTGTGCTGCTCTGACAACGCCCTCTGTCCCTCGGCCTCTCTGGCTATGTCCAGCCCCAAGCTCACAGTGGCCACTATAAATCTTGATCTGCAACAGCTCAGAGGCTCTCCCTGGACCTTCTCGTCCTTTTTCACATCTCCTTTGGAATGCGTGCCAGAAGATAAGCAAAGTTTCCAAGACTTTCTGGAAAGTACTTTCCCCCTTCTCTCCCTGCTGTGCAAGGCTTTCTGAAGGTCACCTCTGTACTCTTAGCAAGAAGGGCTCTTTCTCATGCCTCAGCTGACCTCTAGATCTCTCCAGCACCTCCTTGGAGACCTGTGCCATTATTTCTCATCTTTCTTGCCTAGATTTTTTTTTTAAATAAACTTTTTATTTTGAAATAATTTCAAACTTATAGGACAATTGCAAAAATAATACAAAACCCATTCAGAGAACTACAACACCCCACCCCTCACCCAAGATCCACCAACTTTTAACATTTTACCACCTTTGTATATCATACTCTCTATCTGCCTACCTATCCACTCATCTACCTTGCTGGTGGATTGGATGAGGGGATGGAAGGACAGAGGGAAATAAAGGATAACCCCTAAGTTTCAGGCATGACCAACTGAGAGTACCATGTGCTGTTGACTGGGCAGGGAAAGCACGTCCATTTAGTGTAACCTGAGCCAGTGAAGACACAGACTCCACCCTGAGAGCCAAACTTCCTGATGGCAGGACCAGGGCGGCTAATCCTGGAAGCAGGGCCTTCCTCCCAGCTTCTCTCCCCGCATCCAGCATCGCATCCGACAAGCCTGCCACAAACACTTAGAGATTCATTCATCACTCTGCAAATGTTCGCTGAGCTCAACAAATGTTCTAGGCACGGGGGATTTAGCCGTAAGTTCCCACCTTCGTGAAGCTGACATTCTAGTAAAGGAGAAAGCAAGTATATAAACAAATACATAGATAATATGTCAGGTAGTGATGCATGTTAAAAATAAAGCTGGGCAGTACCTCCCTAAGTGATCAGAGAACACCCATGCTGGTGACTACTTCAGGGTCAGCAAATCCAGCCCACCTGTTCCTGTAAATACTAGAGAGTGGCCATGCTTCTTGCTCACGAATTGTGTCTGGCTTTGCACTCTAAAAGGGTGGAGCTGAGTAGCTGCCTGCAAAGCCTAAAATGTTGACTATTTGGACCTTTAGAAAATAAAAGTTTGCTGATCCCTGATTTAGCCTAATCTCCCCATTTTGAAAATAAGGAAATGGAGCCCCAACTCAGCCAGCAAGTTTGAAGCAGAGTCAGAAACAGAACCCAGCTCCCCCGAATTGCAGGGTCTTTCCACCACATACTGCAGGGAGGGAGGGCAAGGACACGGAAACATCATTTCTGCAAACCCTAATGCCCCCTCCTCCAACGAAGCTTTGCCAGACTCTCTATGGAGTGGCAAGCCAGCCTCTTTGATCTCCAGTCTTTTTTATTCCCCCTTTGTACTCTTAGGCCAGAGCCTAATACACAGAGAGGTGGCTCAGAAACAGCTAGCAGGAAGAGCCAGAGAAACAGGGAGCCTCATAAATCCACACACTCTGAGCAGGGACGGCTGATCAGCAGTTCAGTCGCTGGCTGATGCCAGCCTGTCCTTCCTCTTCTGCAGCCTGAGCTCTACCACATGGTCAGGGCCAGAAGGAAGGAGGAAGGACTCCTCCCAAACTTGCTGCCACCCCAAGCAGCTCTTGCCTGACCTTCTGCAGCCCCCACAGCGACCTCATGATCAGCGTCATGAGGCTGAGGGCTGGGGACCAGGAATGTCCCCATGGCATGTGAGTAACGAGAGGGCTCTGGGGTGCTCAGCTGCTCCCCTTATAAGGAAACCCAGGAAAACCACCAGAAAGAGGGAGACCTCAGCTAGATCCAGCAGGCACTTCCTCTCACCACATGCCATCCTTTGGAGGCCCACGTGGGCTGAAAGCACAGGCTGCCCCAGGCCCTGTGGGCCCCCCGCAGACCCTTCTGGGAAAATGACTCATGGCCACAGAGGCACTCGGGCTCTTGGTAGAAAGCCTCTAACAAGGGTTGTGCTCTCTGGGTGTTCATGATGATCAATCACGCTAAGGAGACACTCAAGCACTTATGGCCCAGGCCATGTTCTAATTTGTCCAGGAAATTGCCTCTGGATTCTAAGGACGTGTGTGGGAAGAAATCAAATGGAAGGCAGAGAGGGGGCGGTCGATAGCCGGGCGGCCCCAGCCACCATGAGCACGCAGGGCAAAAATAAAAAGGGAATTAGAGGAGTCGAGATAACCCATAGCATGACTGACAGCGATTCAAGGTGGGCTTTTTCTGTCCCTCTGTAGGATGCTGCCAGAGCTAAAAACAAGAAAAAGCCATCCCAGATATATTTATTGGGAACAGTGTGCTGGCTGGGTCTGCAGTTAGAATCAGAGGGTGGACAAGGGAATGAAAAGAATGACTTGCTTTGGGTTCTAATTTAAAAAAATGGTTTAGAGCAGCCACCTACGCCAGCCAAAAGTGAGTGGGCAGCTAGGGGTGCCTTCGGCACCTGGTGGCCTCTCACCCTCGCCCTCTGATGGGAAGCTTGGAGCCCCTCCTACCCCGCCCAACCCCTTGGCCACTACCTGCATCTCCCGTTCTGGGACAACAAAGATCAAGCAAAATCTACCTTCGTGCACTTTCATGGGAGGAGCAGAGGCTTTCCACCCATTTAGCACCATCCTTTGGAATTCTGCTCTTAAAAAGTAGTTGCCGAATGGAGTCTGTGCATCTTTTCCATCGGGAGCCATTGGGGTTGCAGTAAGATTCAGCCTGTAGGAGCATCACGACCCTCCTATGTTCAGAGGTTGCAGGTGCCTCCAAGGAGAGGCTCCTGGATGCCCGCTCCCCTAACAGCTGGCTGCATCCGGGCCCCCTGGCCACAGGGCCCAGGGCCCACCTGGGAGGCGGAGTCGGCCAGGCAGGGCTGGGAATCTGGGTCTTTGCCAAGTGCCCCAGGAAGGCAGATGCTGACTCTGATACACCTGGGGTTGGAGACCCTGCTGTCTTCTTAGGACCCATATGGCACCAGCAAGTTACTTATTATCTCCACTGTCCTCCGTATCATGGGATGGCTGTGAGGTTAGAGACAAGGAGCAGAGTTTTTCAAATTACAGGCTGCAATCCATCAAAGGAAATGAACTCTACTGGGTGGGTCATGAACAGAAATTTATTTTAGTTTATTTCATTTTTTGCTGTCTTCCCTCCTGTTACTAAAGATGAACCTGACCATGTTCTTTTCTGGCCACCCCTCTTCCTTGTACACCTGAGCCCATACCTCTGGCTTACATGCAGCGGTCATTTCGACTATTCTCCCTCTTCTTCCTCACCACCCATTTTTCCCCCTCTATGGGATCATTCATACCTGCACACAAACTGGCTGCTATTTCTCCCATATTTTTTTAAAAAAAGGACAGAACATGTACACCTTTTTTTAGCATGGTTCACCTTCAACTTTGGCCTCATGTCCCTGCTCCCATTTAAAGCAAACCCCTGAGTCTGCCGTTGCTGATTTCTCTCTTCCCATCCTCTCTCTTGCCGCTTCCAGTCCAGCTTCTCCTGCAACCTCCCGAGTTTCTGCTCTCCTCAAGGTCACCAAGGACAAAGGCTCTGTCCTCACCCCTTGTGGCTTACAAACAGCCTTGGCACTGCCGATCCCTCGCTCCTCCTTGGAAACTACATTCAGAGATTTCTTTTTCAAAGAAGAGAACAAAAACCATTTCAGTGTGGATATTGCTTCATGAAATTGTTGTTTTACCTGGCATGTCTGTCTTGCCAGGTGCAATGTGTGTTGTGGTCAAAAGAAGTCTGAAAACATTAGAAAACACTGACAGAGCAGAATGGCTAAGAGCCTGGGCATGGGTTCAGCTGGCCTGGGGTTGAGTCTCCATCGACACTTACTTTGCCTAGAAGCAAATTACTTCATCTGTTTTAAGCCTTGGTTTCCTTCTCTGTAAAATGGGTATAATACCACCAATTCCTTAGGGCTGTAGAAAAGGTCAAAAGAGATTGTGAAAGTAAAGCCTCTGGAACCCAGCCAGCTACTTCATAAACGCTACTGAATGAATGAATTATCCGACACCCTCAGCACAGTGGCTGGTACGTAGGAGGAAACATCAGTAGTTTCCTTCCTATCCGGTACCTGAAACACTTGGAAGTGCTACCAGGGGGGTCTACAGGTGGCTGCAGGCCCCAGGGGCCACGAAGCCCTGGCTGAGGCCACACAGCGGGTGAGGGCACTGCTAGGACTCGAGTCGAAGTCCTTCTAATGCCAAACTCCAGGCTCCTCCCAGCTCTCTACGGTCCCACGAGACAGGACAAATCCAGCTTTCTGCCTGGGAAAGGTACTGCAGTTCATATAACCACCTAGTCCCTGAAAGAATTGAGAGCTAAGTGGGCTGGTCCGGGCCTGGCAGCGACAGGCAGCATGGGGCAGGCAGAGGCCAGGGCTGCGTCTGGGGAGGATTTTCCTCTCTGGCTTCTCAGGGCCACACTTGCTCTTGCTTTGCATCACCCCAGGTGCCGGACGATTATCTTGAAGCCCAGGCACTCCACAGCTCCTCCCCAGGAGCCTGGAACACGGGAAGGAAGAGGCAGGTGGGTACGGAGCCCTCCAGTCTTCTATCCGCGTCCATTCAGCCTCCCCGTTCCCACCAAAGGGGAGCATTTCCCAGAGGAAGGGGCCCAGGACTTCTCTCAGGGTTATAGCTGGATAGGGCTGCAGGCCTGGAGGGAGGGGCAGCACAGCCATGTGGAGGAAATACTCAAACATGCTGAGGTTAGAGAAGCATAAAGCTCTCGGCCTACCTGCCTTTGTCAGGGTCCCAGTGAGGCATCCCAAATCTCAGAGGCAGACCAGGCCAAGGAAGGAGGTCTTCCTCTTCCAGCAGGGTGGCTCCTCCAGTTCTCCAAGGAAGAAATTCCCCCCTCCACTGCCTGGTCTGACAACTTGCCCTGCAGTAAGTTCTTCTAGAGGGCTGACCTAAGTCTCTCATGATGTAGCGTAAGCTCATAAACAGGTTATCTGGTGGAGGAAGAGACTTGCTGCTCATTACCTCCAGGTGGGAACCTTTCACTTGGAGCTGGCTGCACATTAGCCTCAACTGGGGAGCTTAAATGCTTGTACCCAGGCCCCTCCTCAGATCGACTGAGTCAGATTTTAAATGCTCTCCAGATTTGAATATGCAACCAGGCCCGAGAACACCAAGGTAGGTGAACAGGTCAGAGAGCCCACTGGTTACAACCTGGAGTCTGCCCACCTCCAGGGTC
>PVKY010010105.1:0-12854 GCA_004027775.1 Bradypus variegatus
AATTTTGAGCAGTTTCCATCCTCTGTACCTGTGAATTTTATGCACATCCATGTGCATATGTATTTAACTAAAATGTGCTGTTTTAGCAGCATCTTGGGGAGAAGGGGTTGTTATTTTGAAACACATTCATACAAAGAGTTCCCATAACTTAACGAGGTGTGGCCCCAGGAACAGGTTGCTATTTAGAATCTGTGTCTGGTTGCACTCCTTACTGCAAACCCAATCTCCCTTTCTACTTAAAGTGTTGCTGTTCTGTATATAATTGCATCCTGCGGTCTAAATGCATCATTTTTAGACCTATAATTCCAAACACAAGAGGGGTTTGTTTAGATGTTCATGTAACCAAAATAGTGCTAAAGTTTATACCCTCGATTTGGTTGAAGCTATGTTTTAGTGAAATAATAACCAATTTCTAGGGAAATGTCAAAACCCAACAATTTAATATTATGTAGATCAAACAACCTATTAATTCATTGAAATTTTTACTTTTCTAAAGCTACAGGTTGGATTTGTAAATAACTTCAAGGAGAGATGATTCATCGTTAGATTATTTTAATTACCCTTTAAAGCCAATATCTAGCATTTGTTCCCTTCTTTATAGAAATTCGTCATCCATTATTTGATTTTCTCTTACTAAAAATAGAATCATTGCCAGGCCACACATATTTCTGTCAGACCTAAGAAAGAATCTTTTTGTCTTAACCTATCTGTGGCTAAACTCAGTGGCTGGGCAACTGGAAATTCTCAGTTCGGTTCCTGGTTGATAGGAGTAGAGGGACCCTGTCCTTTGCTTTGATAGGAATAGGGTTGAGAGTCCCAGAGAATCAAGTTCTGTGGTCTTCATGCTCCACTCAGACCATAACCCTATTTTGTTAGTGTGAAATCTCTTATTTTAAGGTCTTATTAATAATGATCATATTCATAGTAGTAATAATAATTATTATTATTGAGACCTTACTGTGGACCCCAGGTCCACAGTGCTGTGCCAAGTACTTCACATGTATCATACCAGTAATACCCGCTCCTCTGGGGTGGGTGTCATTATCTTGATTTATAAGTGAAGCAACTGAGGGTGCTCAGAAAGATTGAGTAATTTACCTAAAAACACACAGCTGTTGAGTGAGTGACTGAACCAGGACTCACACCTCAGTGCCTGACTTCAGGACTTGTGCTCCCCACAACTTGCCATCACCACTGGGTACGTATTTTGTGTTGGACCCAATTAATACCTGTCTTCAAGACATGTGGAACTGAACTGGAGAACTCAGTATGACAGCTGGGTCAAATAGAGCCATTTTCATAAAGGAAAAATGGAATGAGTTCAGAGAGAAGAGAGAGAATTCCAGACAGGAGAAATGGGATCAGAAGTCTGGCCCCAGTAATATCAAAACAGTAAGAGTCTACTTTAGCTAAAATGGAATGTTTGTGTCAAGTCTGGCTGAGGTTGACCTTGACTGCCAGGTTAAGGAGTTTGAACCTAATGGAATTCTGCTATAAAGAATAATCTAAAGCATTATATTTGATCTTTATTTAATGTGTGGATACTGCTATAGCATTACAAGATAGTTTGAAAGTAATTGTACAGCTAATGCTTAATTTTTGTCTGCATTGATATGTTACATGAGGCATCTCTATTTTATTTTTCTTTCAGAAAAACTATTTCTTCTCTTTAAAGTAAAAGCTTTTTTGAAAAACTTCCTTCACCCTTTAAAGAAACAATGCCTGCAATGTTGGTGATCTAGTGAATTATATTTATATTTCATATTACACCCTTGTAATGAATGTCATCATTAGTCAAATAAGTAAACAGCATAACGTAAGAGAGGAAAACAAAATTCAGTGCACCTTTTGTTCAGCCCCCTGATTTTCAGCAAAGTGTTCACTCCCTTAAGATTACATAGCAGTTATCTTCCCCACCACATGCTGTGGGGCCTTTATGGTGCACACATACAGAAGATGTGACCCAGAACAGCCTGCAAAGTGAGGTGAGATATCTAATGTTTACTCAAAATAAAATAAATCAGAAAGAATTTTGATAGATTTGGCAAAGTAGCTTTGTCTATAAAAGGAGTTGTAAATTATTTGGCTGTAACTACCCTTCATATGTTTAGACTTTAGAATCAGCATCCCCTAACTATCCTCCATCTTCACAGGTTTAGGGCTAAGGTATATTTTTCTGGTGATAGAAAAAATAAAAATTGAGATTCAGGGCAGTGCATTCAGTAAAACTCAGGTCTAGTCAGGACTCCATACTAATACTTTGTTTTATTATGTGAGTTGACAGTATGTCTCTGAAAGTCCAAAATGTGAAATTCTAAAAACTCAAAGGGGTTTTTGCTAACACTCCCAGATAGTAGTGGATATTTTGTTCCCTCCTTTTTTGGGATGGAGTGGGGGGTGTGGGAGGAGTGTGTGTAGAAAGTTCTCCAGTAGGAGCTAGCTGAAGGGAGGGGTCAGACCTAACTCTTCAAGGTATCATTCAGAAATTATCCATTTCCCTTAGCCAGTTACAGCCTCTACTTTACGGGTCTCTCATGTTTGTGGGCATTCATTTAGAGGATAACAGCATTGTTTTAAAATCTGAT
This sequence comes from Bradypus variegatus, assembly GCA_004027775.1. Taxonomy (NCBI): domain Eukaryota; kingdom Metazoa; phylum Chordata; class Mammalia; order Pilosa; family Bradypodidae; genus Bradypus; species Bradypus variegatus. The sequence goes on from PVKY010010105.1 coordinate 2,586, forward strand.
TTGAAGTGACCTCTGGGAGGTGTTCCTCTCACCAGTGGATAGGGGTGAAAGGCCAGAGTTAGGTTATCACTGACAGTCTTGGGACTGGACATTCTGCCCTTGAAAGTTTGCCATTGGGCTAAAGATGCTGTTTTGACTCACGGTGACCCCTATCAAACTGGAGAATGCTTGCTGTTATTTCCAGCCATACCTCTGCCCTGAGTTCAGCATAGATTGGCGGGGAATTTCCTATTGCAGTCATTGTTTTTATTAGTTTCTAGAAATCTAAATTATCTTAACTAAAGGTAAAACCACAGAATAGATCATCATATGGATGTGAAAATTTTAAAATATACCAGATTTTATGCCTTTTTGTCTAAATATATGCCTATTCCATGTCCTTTTCCTTTTCTCTTTTCCAGTCTACCAATTTGACCTCTGTTTTAACTGAAGGTGTAATTTATACATCCTTTTGCCTTATTATACACAAATATCATTTTGAAAATAAAAATTATTCAAATTTTGTCCTCACACTTTTTACCTCACCAAGAGCCCTCAGTACCTCTTCAATCCCACTGAAATTCTAAATAAGTATAGCAACCGAGAAAAAAATATACCACTAAATATGGTCAACAAACAAGAATACAAGAATACTATTCAGCAATAAAAATGAATGAACTATTGATATACACAACAACTTGAATGGATGACAAGAACATTGCATCATATTGAGTGAAAAAATCACTTTTTAAAAGGTCATGTATTGTATAATTCCACTTATAGAGCATCCCCTAAATGACAAAATTATAGTCATGAAAAACAAATTAGTGGTTTCCAGGAGTGGGGTACAGGGGATGGTGTGAGTATAAAGGAGAAGCACAAGGGAGATCTTTGTGAAAACGGAAGTTCTGTATCTCAGTTGTGGTGGCGGTCACACAAATTTATTCATATGACATAAAAACTGTACACACACATTGTAACAATTTCAAATGTCCTGATTTTTATATTGTACTATAATTATGTCAGATGTAGCCGTTGGAGGTAATGGGGTGAAAGATATATGGGTCTTCTCTGTGCTACCTTTGCAACTTCTTGCGAATCTGTAATTATTTCAAAAAGAAGTTGAAATATAACTAAGTCAAGCAATAGTATGGACTCTTTACAGCAAGTCTAATTAAATATGACATAGCTGATACATGCCAAAAGGGTATCTGATATAAGGGGGGGAGGGAGTGTGCTGTTACTAAAGAATTGTTCAAAACAGAAGAAGGAATAAAATAGTGGTGAAATTTTTTCAAAGCTATAATAAAATAACTACATTTGTGAAGTACTCAACCATTTGATTGCTTTTCTGGCATTCACAAAGTGAAGTTGAAAACACGAACCCTTTTAGGTAGATGGCTTTAACATCCACGTAACAAGTTCCTCCCATTTGGAAAAATTCCAGAAAACAAGACAATAGCATGTTTAGCCCCATCTAGCATCCTGGAAACGTGACTGACCCTTAACTACAGACGGCACCTCCACAGCTTCTCTCTTTAATGAATCTCTTCTTTTCTCCTCCTTTTTCAGTTCTTTTTTTTTCACTTCCCCATTCATTCTCATTCGCTGTGGTGTCTTTCCCCAAGTCTTAGCACAGCAAGCAAACCTGAGTGGTGCGCCGGCCCCGAGGTGGCTGCCGCCCTCTGTCCTCTCTGCTCCCGCGGCCCCAGTGGGCCACGGAACAGCCATGAGCCGTGGCCGGAGTTGCTGGGCGGCCGGCACCGAGGTTCAACACTGCCAACAGAACGGCGGCCCCACCAAATGTCTGTCACAGTTGCCTCTTAGTGGGTTACATCTTTTTTCTTTTCCTTCTTTGACATTTTTATAGTACTGTAAGTTTATCCAGTGTTATAAAATTATGCCAAATCAAAGAGCTAAGTCCCTGTCCAGAGGAGTAGGCTGTTTAAAAGGATCAAATGAAGCAAGGCAAAATGACAGGACAAACAGAGTAGATAGAAAAGTTACACCTGAAATGGACCAAAAAACAAAAACAAAAACAAAAAAACTAAGAGAAAAGCTAAATCAGGGCCCCAGATCCTCACCATAGAAAATAGATGTAAAAGTTGCAATAACAACAGTAGTAGTAACATGTTACCGCGAGATTATTATGTGTCATGCAGTGTCCTCACAATAAATCTATAAAGTGGGCACCATATTATAACTAATTGGAATACTGGGGTTTCTTTTAGCTATTTAACTTAACAAACACATCTAGACCTAGTTAATCCTCATAAAATCCCTCTGAGGAACTTTATAGAGGAAAAAAATGAAACACAGCCATGTTAAGTGACTTTCTCAAGGTCACTCAGCTAGGAAGTAATAGAGCCAAACTTTGAACCCAGAAAATCTAAGTGGTAGAGCCAAGATTGGATCCCAGGAAACACACCTCTGGAGTCCATGACCATGGCCCTGGGATTCACATCCACACAGCCTGACTTCCAAGCTTGTATTCTTAATCATGTGCAACAATTTGATTTTAAAAATATTTGCATTAACTATAAACAATTAGCCATATTCACTTTGCAAAGACCTTAATAGCACATTCAAAAAGTGTTTATTTGAAGAAAAAAATATTGTTTTAAAAAAAGGAAAACAGGTTGTCCTTCACTCATTCATTCAACAAACATGCGCCGAGTATCTGTTTATGCCAGATCTTGTGTGAGGCGCTAGGGCTACAATGGTGAACAAAACAGACAAAAATGAGAGAAAACAATGGAACTCTGGAGATGATGTTCATTTTAGTGATGGATACATATTAGATTTATCAGGAGTAGTGAGGAGAAAGAGCCAATAGGAAATAAGAGAATGTTTCATCTTTCTGTTATCCAGAGGATGATGGTATTTGGGGTTGGACGACTATCCTTCATGAGTATTCTTTAAACCTTTTTTTTTTTTCCATTTCCTCCCTTTCTGTTTCCTTCATTTTGGTTATGACAGTTAGAAGTAAATACACTATCAAAAACATTTAATATGGAAATTTATTAACATTTCAAATAATGCTTTGGGTAGTAGAAGTAATAACAATAATAATAATGGCAATCACACATTGAGTGCTTATTATTTATTTGGCATTGATCTAAGCATTTTACATGAGTTAATTCATTTAATCCTCACAACAACCCCATGAGGTAGGTGCTATTATGACTCAATTTTACAGGTGAAGAAATTGAAGCTCAGAAATATTAAGAAACTTGCCCCCAAACATAATGGTTTAATTTAATTTATCGATTTAATTTATTGATTGAAATTAATTAAATTTATTGATTATTTATAGATTCCTTTTACCTTTTGAATTTCCTTCCCCAACACAGTACAACTAAGGGTAGTTTACAAACGTGAATGTGTGAAGAGACATGCAGACCTCTGAGCCTGAAATGGAAAGAGTTTAGATTTCAAAGTCCATTACTGGGAAACCTACTCAAAACCAGAATCTTAACTGGCATAAACATCTACTAAGAAGAAAGGAGGGCTACTTTTTTTATTGTCATTCCATTTCCTGCTTCACATTATTTAAAAAAAAAATACGTTTACTTCCTGACTCCTCTGTAACATACTAAAATGAAAAATAAAACCATTAAACACTAAAAAATAAGGGTAGAAATCCACCCCCTCTCATTAAAAAATAAGGATAGAAATCCCCTCCTCCCTCCATAAAACATAGAAGAGCATTTGTTTGGAAATTTTTTGTGTGATTGTGTAGATTGTATCTATGCTAAAATAGAATATCCCCTTGAGAAGCAGTAAAATAGTTTGGTTTTCTTATGCAGAGGACATCAAAGTCTAGTCTTCCCATTTGAACACCAGTTTAAATTCTTGACAATAATAAGACTCTGAAAAGATACAGTGATCTATTACGGGGCCATGATAAGATAATAAAATATATTGCTAATTCCTGCATTCAATCATTTTGTTTTCTGTTAGCACAGGTCACTTACAAAATTCCAGGGAGGGGCAGAGCTTTGGGACACTTGCAGTGCAATGTGCAAGCACCTCCCTGAACACTCCTTCGTCCCTAGCCTCATCCCTTGCACTCTGTATTCCCATCTTACTGAACTCTTAAATTCTTTCATTCTCGAAGTGGCTTCTACTTTCTCCTTTCTCTATTCAGGCTGCCCCCTTTGATGAGAATACTCTCCCTATTTCCTCCAATTCTTTGCCTGGCTAACTTTTATTTCTGTTCCAAACCTAGCTCAGGATCACTGATTCTTGAAATGTTCCCTGACCCCTTTCGCAAGCCAGGTTAGGTGGCAGAGTGCTTGAATCTGATTTTTCCCTGGCTTTTATCATGCTATAATACAACTGTTTGCTTATTTAATCTTTACCCTTGCTAAACTAATTCATTTATTCAGTAACATTTATTGAGCACCTGGTATTTGCCCAGTACTGTGCTAGGTGTTGGGGAGACAAGAATAAAAGAAACTCCCTAGTATGGTGCCTGGAAGATAATGACACTCAGTGATTGTGAGATAAATGAATGGAATTAGGTGGTCCAGAGGAATATTAGCAGTCACATGAAAGTGATTCTGTGTTTCCATTTTTCCCATCCCTCCCATCCTACTCTGTTGTGTAACACCTTCCTAACCCTCTTCTTCCTTAAATTTTTGTTTTCTTCTCTCCGAGGTAGTCTTTATTTCACTGCTTCTTTTTGGGAGCAAGCAGAAGATTTGGCATATAAGGGGCCTAGTTCTAATGCCAGTATCAACACTTATTAGCTTTGTGATGATTATCACGTTCTTGTTTCTTAGTCACTCTGAGCTTCAATTCACCTATAAAATGGAGGCACCAGCACTGACAGCATGGAGTATTGTGAAGATTGAATGAGATTCACATATGTAAAGGCTTGCACAGAGCCTGGCCCTTGGAGAGTCCTCCTTTCCCTTCTGTCTCCCACTCCTACCCCTTGCCCTTCCTACAAGATGTTATTGGGGCAATAGTTCCTGAAGAGCTGGATATATTCCATTATGGCACGCAAGATGGTTTCAATTAGTAAATGGAAGCACATTTATAAAACTGTATTAGTTATGCAATTATTTTGATGTATATAAAAAAGATGTGTTTAGCCATTAAACCCCACCAAACTCTTAATTCTACAGAAATTGTTGCTTTGGATATATAAGAAGTTTACAAAGAGTGGTTTAATTTCAAAAATATTTTTAAAATATTTATACATCACTATAAAGGATAAGACAAAAAACAAAACTGATAATTTAATGCCTGAAAAAACTACAGAAACAAAAGGCAAAGATACTTACATAAAAGAAGAAAAATATTTAATGCAGAAGTCCACAAGCTGCTGTATTTATTATACTTGTCCTCAGCTTTGAGTAAACTGACATGTAACCATAGGACACTATACATTTCTCAAATATCATATAAAAAACCCAGTCCTGGGACTCTAAAGCTTCAGAGTTGTTTGAGCATGTCTTTGACTCAATTTAGGATAGTATTAAACTAAGAAGTCAGCTTTGGATCCCTATAAGCCACCTGTCTTGCTTTGCCTGTGAAAAACCACAAAGTGAAAGAAAATTGTTCATATACATTTAAGAGAGATTAATGCCCAAATGGAACTTCCAAAAATATTATACCTTTCCTTCATTGTTGTACCTCCATTTCCTGGTCAGTAAAATAATAGAAACTATCTCATAAGGTTATTTGGGGGTCAAATGTTAATATAAGGGAAGTATCTAGTAACATAAGGAAGATAATAGTGCTATGTATGTTTGAGACATCATCGTCATCATTATTATTAATCTAGTGGAGATTAGCCTTCTTGGAGCACCTAGCATTGCAGAGGAGCTCACTTTCTATCCCTGCAGCTTCTAGAGGTATTTCTCTCCTTACACCAAGCTTTTTGTTGCTTTGTGATACAGTCAGCCCAATAACAGCTTCCTGTTTTTAAACACACATGGTATTAAGTAATTTGGGAAAAGAGGATATTCTCTTTGGTGTTTCTATCTTACAACCTTCTGTCCAGAACACAGATTTTCTGAAGATTCATGTGTTAGAATTTGAAAGAGGTTGTAGCATAGAGATACACAACTTCTTGTATTCCATAATGAGAGAATCTACTGCTGGGACTTTTTAGAAACTATACAACAGGGGTTGATTTCCCCACCCCACCCCCTAAAAAAGTGAAGGTCTAGATCTACAAATGGCTTTAACCAAAGTTGACACAAACCCAAACTATAGCCCTCGCTCCCTGGCCCTGGAACTGGAGTGTTCTTTTTGTGATCTGGGGGTAGGATGCTCTCTTTAGTCATAATGATTAAGTTTGCACTGTCCGGAAGCAAATATACATGGATACAGGAAAATGGGAGACAGACCATCCACGATGAAGCCCTCGCACCGCACACCCTCCCCGCCCCTTTCCTTCAGAGGCAGAAGCTGCACTACCAAGTCAGGTCGGTGAGCCTTAGGGGCTGGGGCACAGGGCAAGGGGGCGTCTACGCGAAGTGCACGGCCCGAGTCTACTTACATCGCCAGAGTAGCCCCCTAACCCCTCACCTCTTTTCCCAGGGTCTGAAATTACCCTAAAACAGATGCACCTTTTCCTCTGAAAAATAATTATCAAGAACCAATCTGTCTTCCTCCAGCGAAACCAGATCCAAGTGTTTAAAGGCTCTGCCAAGGATTGCGGCTCCGGGCCTCCGGTCTCTGACACACCGCTACCACGTCTCCCTCCCTCGCCTGGGACCCCCAGGTTGGTTCGCAGGTCTTCTGCCAACCAAGCCAGCAGCCCCGTGCGCACTTCCTTGGAGGTTCCCAGGTGCATAAGAGGGGGCTCTCTCTCCACCTTCCTCTGTTGGATCACCTAGAGGATCTTAGTCCCCCACACCACGCCGCCCCCTACCCGACCCCCAGGACGCATTGCCATCTCCAGGCTGAGCGCCTTCTATGCGCGCTACCCACTGCGCAGCGGTTACCTGCTCCCTCCCTCCTCTCCCGGACTCCGAGATGCTCCCAGCTAATCCTCCTTTCCAGTTCTCTCTGTTCCAGTTCCCCTTTCCTCTCTTTTCATTCATTCACTGCTCTTCACTTCATTTTCCCTCCCGTCCTCACCCTCTCCGGATCTGGCCTTTTGTCACTTTTTGTCTTAGCCTCCTCCACCCTGGGGCTCTTGGTTTTTCAACTCCACTCGCCTTTCCCTCTCCGCATTTCTGTACTGCCCTTCCCTTCCAGCCAGCTTGTTTCAGGCTCCCCAGTCCCACGGCGCTGCACGCCTGCCTCGGAATGCCAGTTCACATCTTTCCTACGCGTTCACCGCCTGGCCCCGAGGCACCCCCACAGACCCAGCGCTACGCTCGCCTTCCTCTTTCTCTAAGAAAGACTCCTTGGGGGCCCCCGGGTCGGAGCCCCCCACTCGTAGTGGCCTTGCCTGCCGCCCAGCTGTCAGGGACGACCGATCTATTTTAAGTCCAGCACCCAATGTCCCCGCCCTAAGGCACGGGTCCCGAGACTCGGGTAACACCTTGCCAGCACGGTTCCGAGCTGAAGCGGAGCCAGCTTCCCCGTCATAATCCTGTCCCCTCAGCTAGGCAGGCGGTGCGGCCACAGTGGTGGAAGGCGGTACCAGTGCACCCAACACAAAATCCAAGCGCCAAGGGAATCCCAGGGTGGGGGACTGGGTTGCCCCGCACCCTGCTTTCCCCCTACCCCCTCCTCTCTTCTGGCAAATAGTAGCCTTAGCACAACCACTGCTCCTTGAAAAGGGGGTCACACACGAGCCCTCCCAGTATCTCTTCTCTCAGTGTGGTTTGCTTAATTGTAGCCAATAACAACCCTCCAAAGTGTGATTCTTGGAAAATCATCATCATCATCAGGGAGTAGCAATACGTTATGAAGAGCCACAACTGCTAACGTAGGACGGTTAAGAGACGCACAGGTGTGCACAGCACAGACAGTCATCCAGGCTGGGATCCAGCCACAAGTCTGCGCACTGACAAGTTTCTAAGTGTAAAGGAAAATGTAAAAAGCTTCACTCACCCGCCTCTTTTTCTACTCTATTCAGATTGGATCCAGGGAAAGTATCCGAAAAGGATAGATTGAGGGACCCTTCCTTTTCTCTTCTCCTTATGGAAAGAGTGGAAATTTCCATCATGTGATAGGGGGCAGCATCCCCAGTGGCGTTTCCAGCGGACCCTCCCTTCCAGCCCAGCCACCAATCGTCAGGCAGCAACCTAAGGTATAAACAAAAGCATCCTTCCAGGTGGGGCTGAGTTGTCCAGCTGTCCCCAAGAGTGAAGCTTGGGAGCTGTGAGTCCCTGCTCCCTCTTTCCTGGGTTCCCATGAACAGTGAAGATCTTGGTGTAAGTTTTTTGACACACCAATCTTCAGTGGTCAAGACTGCATTTATTGGATCTCTCCTACATGCAGGGATACATGTTGATCTTTATTTGGTAGTCTAAAAACCTTTTCAAGGGAAGTGACTTGCTAAACTGTATCCAGTATGGAGGATGTCAAACCTGAACTTTAGGTAAGAAAAAAATAAACATTTGGGGAAAGGATACAAATGAAAAATCACAGTAAAAGTCACTTTTGCAGGAGAGAAGCAGGAAATAACTTACTAGCACTTAACCTTGAATAGGAATCTTTTGTGATAATTTTTTCCTGGAATTCCAGTTTAAGCATAATTCTCAGTAGATGTGATTATGGAATTGGGATGTAATAAATAACATTATAACTTCAGTTATGTTTATTAAAGGCACTCCTACCATTTTTAAGGAAAATTTTATGTTAAAATCATTTTCTGATGTTAACAAAAATTCCTGTTTAAAAGAAGTCTCGTGTAACAAATGTATTCACAATTCCCACCTGTTTTAGTAGCTGGTTGTCATTTTTTAGGGAAAAAATATTCTTCTGTGGACACCTCACACTGCAGTGTAGCAAGCTGTTCTGGCAACACAAATTACTATATGAAGTCTCACACATCCAATTTAATTATGTTCATAATAGTCTCATTGTTTGTTCATACCTTGAACATCTAGAACTTTCTCATTTTATAGTTCCTGTTGGCACTTTACAAAGCATAACAACAAAAGCACACTCAGAGTATGTATAATAATAGGAACATTAGAGAAACTATGTTAACAGACACACACTTCAAATTACACTAAAACTATCCTACACTGCAACTTTCAATGGAATGATAAGGCCAGGTATTACATACCTTCATTGGAACCACCATTTTGGAACCTAAAAAATATATATAATAAATGTTTTTAAGAATAGTTTTAAGCTCCTCTAAGCTTGAAACTGGATTCTCTTTACACTGTCAATCCTCCATTGATTCTTATTTAAATAAATGCAAGCATCTTTTATAAAGTTACTAAAATGTCAAAATTGTACTATTTGGAGAGGATTAGTGAGAGATCAAGGTAGGTGTGTATTTCTCTCTGCCTAACCTGAGATTTAGTAAAATGAAAAGCCATCCCAGAGAAAACACAAATGGTGATGGGATCAAAGCAATTCTAGGACAGAAAGTATTTTACTGTGCAATTGCTCTACTTTTTAATGAACTGCTTCTTTAATCAGTTATTGGCATCTGTATCTTAGCTAGCACAGAAAAAAATCAAAAGCAGTGGTTCGTTGCCTAATTTAATATGGAACTATTGCTGTAATACTAATTAAGTTGTGAATCAAGGTAAAACGAGACTTTCATCTATAAAGCAGTGACGTTTGTCATTTTCTGCTGCTTGCTATTGTTTATCAGTAGACTTTTAGAAAAGCTCTAAGCAATGTCTGGGTGATATGAGATAACTGGCAACCTTCATCTTCTGTGCTACAATCAAACACTTGAGCTAGTGTTTGGCCAGGCTGAATCTACCCAACAACCCCTGAGAGTTTATTTTGAACCAGTGTTTGACAAGAGGGGAAGCAGATCTAACCAGCAGCATGAAGACCACACAGGACCACTTTGTGAAACACATTTTTGTTGATCATCAGATCTTTCTCTAGCTCTGGGGCAAGTCCCTTAAGTTCCTGATGGCTTAGTTTCTCCATCTGAAAAATGGAGAACATTTCTTGATATGTTATTTTCCTGACATAGGTAATTTTTAGACAGTACTACAAATTCACCTAGTAATGGAGGAAAACAAAATGTTAGCAATTTAGAAAAAAAGCTTGCAGGACAGTTAGAATTTGTTAACCATTTGATAAGGTTGAATTGATTGAAATTCTCCACTCAAAAGTTATGTTAATACAGAGATGCTAGGTTTTCTTGTGGCTGCTTTTGTTTTAAGAAATACCTAT
>PVKY010010106.1:0-12856 GCA_004027775.1 Bradypus variegatus
CTTCCCTCTGGGTACGGGTGTGGACACACACACACACACACACACTGAAGAGGCTGGTTAAGACACGAGCAGGACAAAATCAGAGGAGCAGAGGAGATAGGGGTTCAGAGGGGTGTGGGAGGTGTCAGTGGGTAAGGGAATTGAGGATGGCAGGAAGCAGGAGTTAGGGATCTGGGTACCAGAAGGTCCTTCTCGAGGAGCCAGGACTATGTGTCATCTGTCTCTGTATTCCTAGCCGCCTAGCCCAGTGTCCAGCCCAAAGTGGGTGCCCAGTGGCTGCATGGAGGGGTGAGAGGCCAAAAGATTAAAAGCTAATCTGAAAGGCAGAGAAATAGAACAAAAGAGATGCAGGGACAGGGGGTGGTCCCATTCCTGAAGCTTCTCTGCCCACCCTGCCCCTTCAGGACTAAGATCCACAAAAGTGTCCATTTCCCAGCCTGGCCCCTAATGTGATGGGAGAACTGAGGGAAGAGAGAAGTCTGCTTTGTTTGGGTAGTTTCATTTTGCTACTAGGTTCAGAGGGGTGCAAACCATCCTGGGGACTCCTCCCACTTCTCTCCCTTCCTTCCAGGCTCACTAAGCCAGTGTTAATCAGAAGAGGGAAAATGAGACAAAACTAGTCCTCCAGAAGCTCCCAGTCTCAAGAGATGGGGGTGGGGGGAGGTAATGAGTGCCAGTCCCCTCTCCCAGCACTCCCTGGGGCAGCCGGTAGGCTTTCTGGGCTGCAGAAGGCAGCCATGCAATGTCTTTTTCTTTGTGGGCAGTCAGGATGGAAGGCCTCCTTTACTGCTCCTTATTTGCTCACTTCCCTTTTCCTTCTGGTTCCCACTCTTGTCCCTGTCCTTCCTGACTTACCCAAGCACCCAAACACATATTCCAATTTATGTGGAATTTATTTTCCTCCTCACCCCATTTGTGCCAGGTGCTATGCTAAGCACCTTCTTGTATTATCTGCTTTCATTTTTGTGACCCTAAGGCTTAGAGAGGTATGTGGGTGACCTGTCCCCCAAATTAATCATGCAGCTGGAAAGTGGGGACACCAGGATTCCCATCCAGGTATTTCCAGTGCTAAAAATTGTGTTTTTCATTTCTACACTATGCTACCTTCCTTGTCTTAAATATTCCAACCATCTCTTCTTACGGGACCAACCTATATTACAATGTGAGGTGGCCTTGTCCAACACAACAGGTAAATAGTAATTTTGGGAATAAACAATGTGCAGAGACATTTCACTTATCTAGAGGTCAACTACAGGGCAACACAGGAGCAGAATCCAGAGAGAGTAGAAAGCACTCCTCTAAAATAGCTAAAATATGTGTGCGCTTTACTCACGTATGGCCCCTCTAGTACTCAGACACAGCCTATTTATCCTTACTTTATTCACACTTTTAATGTGTCCATGTGTATCCATAGATTAAAAGCATATTTAGAGGAGCAAGTGACCTCTAATGGTTTGGTAGTGAGGGAAGAAACCCCACCAAAAAAACTTTTAAAGCAGTCATAAGCATTTTAAAGTGCTCTGAGGGTAATTTTGGCGGAGAATAGAAAAAGTATTTGCAAAGCCCCCTTGAGGGACTGGGGTAAAAGTGTGGAAATATTAAACTTACCCACTCCAGGAATTCCTTATATTCTCACAAACATTGGGGACTACCAATTTAGTAGGCCGAGCTCTCAATCTTGGGGCTTGCCTTTATGAAGCTTGTTGCTGAAAAGGAGAGGCTAAGCCTACTTTTAACTGTGCCTAAGAGTCACCCCTAGAGAACCTCTTTTGTTTCTCAGATGTGGCCTCTCTCTAAGCTACCTCAGCAGGTGGGACTCACTGCCCTCCCCACTACGTGGGACATGACTCTTAGGGGTGTAAATCTCCCTGGCAAGTGGGACATGACTCTTGAGAATGAGCCTGGACCTAGTATCGTGGGATTGAGAAAGCCTTCTTGACCAAAAGGGGGAAAGAAATGAAACAAAATAAAGTTTCAGTGGCTGCGAGATTTCAAATGGAGTTGAGAGTTCATTCTGGAGGTTATTCTTATGCATTATATAGATATCCCTTTTTAGTCTTAGTGTATTAGAATAGCTAGAAGGAAATACCTAAAACTGTTGAACTGCAATCCAGTAGCCTTGATTCTTGAAGATGATTGTATAACTATATAGCTTATACAGTGTGACTGTGTGATTGTGAAAACCTTGTGGCTCCCACTCCCTGTATCCAGTGTATGGACAGATGAGTAGAAAAGTGAGGACAAAAATTAAACAAATAATGAGGCGACAGGGGGAATGGGAAATTTTTGGTGTTTTTTGTTTTTATTTTTTGGAGTAATGTGTTCAAAGATGGACTGTGGTGATGATGCACATCTATATGATGATACTGTGAACAACTGATTGTACACTGTGGATGACTGTATGGTATGTGAATATATCTCAATAAAATTGCAGGGGAAAAAAAAGATTATATAAATGGGGGGAAAAGTACATAAAGGCAAAAGGCCAAGACACTGTCACAGCCTCTGAAGACACTGCTGCTGAGAAACCATTGCTTTCTATGAATGATCCTCAACTATCAAGAAAACTTTGTCGTTTGCAGATGTGCTGAAGATGCGTGTAATATTTTAGAATAATTTCCTTCAAAAACGAGTTTTTTAAAAGTTTCAAATTGTAAGAGTGAGATTCATGTATCTGGAAAACTCAGTTAAGGGGCTGGACTCATTTCTGTGATACCAGATAAGAGTGAATCAGGGGCTGCAGACGCCAGCATCCCTTCTTTGCCATGACTTCTGCCTGCCTTTGATCCAGTCTTGGACCACAGGAACAGGCTGGATTTCACTTTGAAGCCTCCTCCTTGCTTTACTAGTAAGAGGGGGCTGGAAATTATCTTCTGCTGTCTGCTCACCCATGTCCAGCCTCCTTCAGAATGGGAGGTGCTATGGAAATATTGGGACAAGGTCTAAATCTGCCACTCAGTAGAGACTGGGCCAATCTCATTATTTATCTGAAGCTGCTCCCAAACCTGTAAAATGGGGCTAATTAACAATGCCCATGGCACAGCCTTGTAATGAGAATTAATTGCATGTGATAAAGGGTCTAGCACTCAGCAGGTGCCCAGCTATTTAGCCTCCTTGGTGCTCTTGGAGCCTTGGGCTGGGTGGCTAAGGGTCCTTCTCCCCTCCCAGCAGTGCAGTCTTGCTCCTTAAGGACTGAATTCTGGTATCTTCTGTTATCTCAGATTCCCTGATTCACAGCCTGATCCCCCACCTCGTGCTGAGAACACCTGCCTCCCTGCCACCCAAGAGGCTCGATGTGGGTCCCACACTCCGCAGATATTGGACACCTTGGAGAGTGATATCGATTCTGATGGGATGTGAAGTTACCTCATTTCTTTTTCCTCGGGCCCTGGTGATAATGAACTTGAGGGATTGTTCCCCAAAGCTCCACCCTCACCTGGGCAAGGCCCTCTGCCTCCCTCATTCTGATTGTGCAAGGTCAGTCACCTCTTCCTACTACTCTGAGTTTCTGACTGGGTCTTCATTGTGGCTGATAAAAGCAGTGTTACTGCTTGTACCTCCCAAAGCACACACCCAGCACCTAGAGAAAGTTCTGGCCTTTCCAGTGAACTCTGCCCTCAAGTTCTACCTCCAGTGGTCTGAAGCATTCTGCCATGAGAGGGGCAAATTCTTTTACCTTAAATCTTTGTCTCCTTTCCAGCTGCAAATATACCTAGGAAGAAAAAGGTCTGGAACAGGACAAGTTATGAGGACATCAGGGGGAAGAGAGGAGCAAGGGAGAGGGCAAAGACAAGGTGATGGAGAAGTAGGGGAGAAGAAATCAGCATTTCCTGTTTTGCTGTCTTACCTAGGCCTGATACTGGTTAGTGCCAGGGGTCTTCTGCTCTTGGGAGGGAATACCCAAAGGAAGAACAGTAACTAAGAATCAGGTTCCATGGGGCCCTTTCTTCAATGTTGGAGAGGATATGGAAAGAAAAGAGCTCAGGTCTTCCCTGAGCCATGATGCCAGGGCCCACATGCCCTCCCTGGCACCTTCCCAGGCTCTTGCTTACTAGGAGAGAAGAATCATTAAGAAATTAGTCTGGGTATGAGGTAATCAACAGGGCCCCTCCACTAGAGCCATGGGGGTAGATGGCCAGGCAAGCAGAGAGCACCTGGGTGGGGGCGTCTTCCTCTGGGGACTGACTCTCTTGGGGAATGCCTCAGCTCTGCTTCTGCAGCATCGCTCCCATCCCCAACGACTCCTATATCCTTTGCCCTGATTTCCCTTTCAAACTTTAGACCTTCTGTCACCTTGCCCTCCGGAGGCTGGATTCCAGCATTACTTGCAGATTATTCCCTCTTCCATCAGTTCTTCACCTCTGTCCAAAGGCTTGCCCTCCAGTTAGCCTCCTTTACTTAGGAGGTTCTGTGGACTTTCCCAGCCCCTAGAATTCACAGTTCTATTCCAACTGGACAGCATTCTTTAGAATCTAGTTTGGACGCTCTTCTGGGGAGACCTTTTGGATTTGACCAAGATGATGCCCCAGCATCATATTTGTTGAATATTTGTGCTTTTTCTCTTGTCTTAACGTTGCCTATTTGAGGCATCCTGGCTGAGAGTTATCTGTCTTGCCTAGAACAGACCATAAGTGCCTGGTGGGGGTGAAGGGCAGGAGTCACGGCTCCCGTGTTCCACCAGGGACAGTCTGCTTCTGTGCTCTGTTCTCTGGGAGTTCTCCAAAAACGGGAACCTTCCTGGCTGCAGGGCCCAGCTGGCTCTCCAGACTTCCGGCCTAGTAGTGAGTAAAGGGGTTTGGTGCTCAACCCTGGCTCAGTCACTGTAGAACTGTGCCCCAGGCAGTGAGTGGAGGTAGAGAGGGTTTGTCCTTAGGATTCCTAGAATTTTCTTACCCTCTGAGTAGTATAAGACTCAAAGGTGGAGTGACTGGAAGATAGATGGGAAGAAGGGCAGGAAGAGGGCAGAGTGAGGCCCATAGAGGTGAGGATAAGCTGAGGAGGGTAGAGATGCAGGGCTCAGGCTCACAGCTAATTTGCAAAATTTTAAAATTTATGTTTCCTTTATTTTTGACCTTGATTTCCCAGGGAATGACCCAGTAGTGGGACAAAAGCATTTGTTGTGCTCTTTCTATGAGCCAGGTCCTGTAGGATGATTGAGGCTGGTGAAACTTCAGGTCCTGCCTAGATCCTTCCCTTGGGGGCTGGAGGGTCTCCAGCCAACTGGCATCCTGGTGCTTAAGGCCACTTTTGGGTGGGGTTTGGCAAGGATGGAGTGTCCAGGTCTATGACTCTTTAAGAACTTTACTTTTTAAAAACAGCCACCTGCGTGGTGTGGTGTGGGAAGAGGGTGGTGGTTGAGGGACTGTGGTCTCTGGGCTGTGTGCAGAGGGGACTCTGCATGTGGCCTCTCCCTGCATGAGCTACACAGGGACAGTGGGAGGCTCACCAAGACCTCTTAGACCGAGGGACAGGGAGGGAAGTGGTGGAGGAGGAAGCTGAGCTGCCCTCTAAGGGTTGTTGCCCTTGTGACCAGAACCCCCAGGAGAGCCAGGTCTCCTCAGGCAAGCAGTGGGTCATCCTCCGCCTCAACCACCCAGACCTCCGGCTCTGACAGTGGCAGCAGAAGCACGTCGTCCTCATCCTCTGGGGACAGGACTGCAGTGTGGGGTCCAGGTGGGGTCCAGGATGGCCCTGGGGGCCGCAGACCGGGCAGAAGGCGGCCCCGCAAGGCCTGCACCACTCCAGACAGCAGTGATGGCTCTAGGGGTGCTGAGGGCAGGGGCCCTGGGGCCTCAGGGAAAGCAGGGAGGGCTGGGGACGTGCTGGTAGATGGAAGGGGGGCCTTGACGGGCAGTGGAGGTGCCTCCTCCCCATCCTGCCCGCCTACCGCCCCACCCTCCCGGGCTGGACCTGTGCTACCATCCAGGGCCTCAAGGGGAGGAGAAGAAGGGGTGACCTGGGATCTGGTCTCAGGGGCCCGTGCTTGGGGGTTGGTTCGAGGAAGCAAGCCCCAGCGGCGGAGACGGCGTACCAGGCGGCGCACTGAGCGGCCCCGCTGGCGGCGGCGGGTGCCTGGATTACCCCCTGGAATCATATCTTGGCGTAAGATCTGTAGCAGCGAACGCAGGTTGCCCAGTACTGAGTTCTGCAAAGAGGAGAGGCAGACATCAGAGCTAGAGGGGATGGCAAAGGCCAGAAGTCCCATAGGAGGAGGATGCAGTGGTGAGCCACAGTGAGTTGGGACCAGGAGCTGCTAGAGTTGGGGGGAGGAGGTAACTTACATCATTTGGGTTCTCTGTAGGGAAGTCCTCTACAGGCGGAATGGCACCCTGGGCAATGAGCTGTCCATAGGAGGGGGGTGCCTGCTGTTGCACAATCTCGGCCTCCATCCGGGAGAGGGGAGCAAAGATGCTGGAAGGGGTGAGGGCTGCTCAGCCACTGATTGTTCCTCCCTGTCCCGGCCTCGGCAGGCCTCTTCCTTCCACATCCCGGCCAGGCCAGCTGGAGCTGGCTTTGGTTGGCCATGGCTTTCCCAAAAGTCGTCTGAGGTCCCTCCTTCCTTGAGGTTGCTTTCAGAATCTACAGCTGTCCTTTCCTCAGCTGAGCACCCTTGCCCCCAAGCTAGACAACCTCAAGACCCACCATACAAGCTGGTCACCCAGAAGCTATCCCAAAGGTAGGCACGCCCATGATTTTCCTGCAGCTTCATGGGCCCTGTCTCACCTCAGTCCCTGCTCCTCTACAGCCGGCCGCACCACTGACCTGTACTCCTGGGTACGTATGGCGTAGAGCTTGCAGGTGCAGCCCAGGGCGATGACCAACAGGAGGCCACACACCAGGCTGCCAATGACGGCGGCTGTGATGACCTTGCGGGGCAGGGCATAGGAGCAGTCCCACTCATCGCTGCCGTCGGCACAGTCTGGCTGTCCATCGCACACCCACGTCTCATACACACACTTCTCATCCCGACATCGGAAATTGCCAGGCTGGCAGCGTCGGCAGCGTCTCTCATCTGCTCCATCTGCACAGAAGGTCTGGTAGTTACAGCGGTCAGCAGGCAGGTAGCAGGCTGTAGCACCAGGGGTGCCAGCAGCCCCACAGGGATAATGTCCGAGTGGGCAGCCGGGGCAGTTCTCCTCATCTGTGCCATCGGCACAGTCCCATGAGCCATCACAGCGCTGCGCTTCACTGTAGCAGCGCTCACCTGGGCCCTCACTGCCCCCCAGACTGGAGCCTGAGCTGCAGGGTCGGTCCCAAGGCAAGCAGTAGCCCCGCACGTGGTACGTGGCATTGAACCCCCGACCACTACTCCAAGCGACTGTGTGGTAGGCCACGACAGCCTGGCCAGACAGCGTCTCCACAGTGACAGCCTTGCCATTGCTGAAGTAGGTGAGGCTACGCAGCAGCCGGGGGGTTTCAGGGGGCCCAGCACCATCATATACATGCACTGCATCCCCATAGCCCAGATCCAGGGCTGTGAAGTGCACTGCCAGTCGCCGGCCATCATGAGGGTCCAGCAGCCAGAGGCAGGACTGGGGGTGGGAGGCTGGGGCCAGGTGTGAATATCCGGGGGAAGAGAAGACCCCATAGAAGTCCTCCAAAGTGCGATTGCAGGGCAGAGTGGGGATAGGGGCTGGGGTCAGGCCAAGGAAGGGGTCTGAGCGGCAGCCTGCCTCATCGGAGCCATCCCCACATGCATCGACCCCGTCGCAGCGCTGGGCCCAGGGCACACAGCGGTGATTTAGGCACTGGAACTCTTCCTGCAGGCACATCAGCCAATCTGCAGAAAGGCGCCATGGAAAGGAGCTATGAGGCACAAGAGCCGTGGGAGTCTCCCCTCCTCCCTGGGGCTGCCGTAGCCTGCTCAAATGGCCCTGTGGACACCCCTGTTCAGCCCACCTTGGCTGTAGGTGAGCAGGAAGCCCTGGCCCATGGGTGCTCTGCCCCCGGCATAGCTGTAAGTGATGGTGACATTGCCCCCAGGCAGCTGCAGGGGGCTGGCAGGTGCCTCGCACAGGGAGATGAGTGGCTGGAGAGGGGAATGCAGGATTAGGCGCTCTGAACCACAGGCCAGGTGAAGCCTCTGGAACCTACAAGGGTAAAGCAGAGCAGGACATGAGATGTTTTTGATGCTGCCACTTTTCTCCTTTCTCAATGCAGTAGGCCCTTTCTGTCCCAAGAAGTACAAACACCTGCTTATCTCCAATTCAAACAGCCAAATGAAAACACAGTTAACCAGAATACTTTGGTAGTCAATGGGGACAGTATCACAGAGGCCAGTGACACCATGAGACTATGAGGTATATCCTAGAGCCCCTCAGAAAAATGGACGTGTGAGTTAAGAGCAGATTTATTGCTTTCCAGTTCTTGGAGTACTGTCGCCCAAGTCTGGTACCAGCTGTAACTGGCAATTGCCAAATAGCTTAATGAACAGAACACACCACTCCCTCCCAGTGCCAGGTGGGGAGGCCTGAGATCCCTGAGGCATTTTGATCCCTCTCCCCAGACTGCCCTCTCCCCTCACCCACCTCTCCCACCTCTCCCACCTTTCTCTGGGTAAATTCATGGACACAAACCGTGCAAGGCACATAGCCAAGTATACTTAGCATGGGCCCCAAACCCACTGCCCCAGATCCAGAGGAGCCTGGGGAGATCTGGAATGTTTAAATGACTGGGGAGGCTGAGGATGGTTCTGAGCTGATCAAGGAGTATCTCTGAATCCCAGGCAGGGAGAGGCAGTGAATCAAAGGACTCAGAGCAATCACATCTGAGCCCAGGGATTGTTTCTGGAGTGACTGTTGTCCTTCAGAATGCCCATGCCGGATGTCCCAGGGCCACCCCAGTCTAGTTCCAATTCATCTTGTCTGGTCAAGAACAAGACAGGCTTTTAGGGCAGACTAAGTCAAATCAAATTCTACTCCTCCCTTGGAAACAGGGACTAAAATTCCATGGAGAAATGATCCCTGAACACTACCACAGTGGAGCAGAGAGGGGCAGGGGAGAGGAATAAGGTCTTGCCTTACTTCTCACCTGACTGTTACAGTCTGTTCCTTGCTGCCCAGGATGAGCCAGGTGCAGCTGACAGGGGAGCTGCGGCTGTCCCGGCCCAGGGGCCTCTGTAAGGTGCCCTGCACTTCCAAGAGCACTGCTGGGGGGTCCTCACAGGCTGTAGAGAGGAAGATGGGGACATTGGTTGAGAATCCCTAGCATTTCTAGGCTTGAGGCCCCCAAAGATCTGAGCTTTTCAAGAAGGAGCAGAGCACCCCTTCCATACATATACATTAGGGTCACAACCCTCTGACCCCTCCCCCTCTCCATCTTCTGCACACTCTTCACAGATTCACCTTAAATACTAAAGCCAGAAGCAATTCTGAGGCCTGCTTTGTGCCAGCCACCGGGCCAAAAGGGGTAGGAAGTACCATCACTACCCTCAGGGAGGTTACATTCTAGCTAGGGTGATCAAACATGGATATTCGTTAAAAACAAAATGTAGTACATAAAATCTACCAGGTGAGGGCCCACATTAGGCCCCCGTTTCTCCATCTGTAAAATAAAGGGCGGATGAGCTCCAGTCCAACATCATGGTAGTTATCAGACAGGAGAGTCCTCCTTTTGAGTCCCCCATTATTCCCAAGCCCACTCCCCCCACTCACCACGATTTGGGAAAATGATCCGGTTTAGATGGGCCAGAGCGCCCCCTAGAGGAAGAGCAAGAATGGGCAGGAGAGTGAGTCACCCTTAGTTTTTTTCACCTGAGCAACTAAAGAAGCAAAGGAAGCCATCTGGGACTTCCGGGCAGTTTATGGATGAGGGTGGCGGAGCAGGGGGAGGCTGCGGAATGTGGCCTCGAAGGAGGGCCCGGCAGCACTGCCTGTGGGGTTGGTACAGTGGTCTGGGGAAGCCTGAGATCGGATGAGGGCTGAGCGGGGCGTCTGGGGACTTCCGGGGAGCTGGGGCAGGCAGCGCTGGGGGCAGCGGCAAGGGCTGGGGGCCCGGGCAGGAAGGGTGGGGTGAGAGAGGAAGGCAATCGGAGCGTTTGGGGGCGGGGTGCCGAGTGGGGGTAGTCTTGTTTGGGTTTCTTACCCAGAAGGAGGAGGAGGAGGCTGGCCGGCAGCATCCTGGGCCGTCGGGAGGTGCAGGGAGCGTCCCGGAGCTTCGGCAGTCTAGCCGGTGGGGAGGCGGCGCCGCTCCGGGCGTCCGGGCCACCCGGTGCCGCCTCCCCGAGGGGGCCCTATGGCCCAGGCTCCTCTACCCGTGCTCTGGGTGCCAGGGCTGGGGGCGGGGAGGCGGCGGCGGCGGCGGCGGCCAGGGAGCAGGGGCGGTGCCTGTTGCTAACTTCAGAGTTGTTTTCCCCGGCGGCTGCCGCGCTGTCTGTCCCGGGGCGGGCTTCCGAAGGCGCGAGACTCGGTGCGGGGCCCCGCGCTGGGGCGCCCCTCGCCTTCACAGCCAGCCTGCAGGCCGCGACGCCGGAGTTCAGGCCTGACCGCCACCTGCCGGGGCTGAAGCCACTTCTTCTTCCGGCTAAACTTTGACGACTGTCAGCCTACAGGGCGGGCCCCGGCACTGCTCAACTTCTCCAGCGCGTCGGGCCAGCGGATCGCAGCGGGGAAGGCGGAGCGCCGGCTCGGCCCAGCCCTCCGGAGCTAGCCCAGGCGGTACCTTCGCCCGCCAGGGGGTGGGAGGAGTCCGAGAAGGAGGGGGCGGGCGAGGAGCCTGGCCCCACCCCCTGCCAATCAACGCGCGAACCCCCGCCCACCTCTATCCCGAGCTTCCAGGACTTGTCAGATTCGCACTTGACAAGCCGCTTCAACCTCCACTTTTACCCCTGCTTTGTTTAGTGCATTTGGTGTAACACGTTTGTTGTCTCTGGACACGTTTGTAACACGTGTGTCAGAAGACATCTGCTTATTCCGTAACTATCATGGGGAGTTCTCTCCTTTGGACCCTTGAGTTCTCAGTACAAGTCCCAGTGTCTGAGATCCTGTAGCACTTTCTGTGGTGCGCCTCTATTATAGCAATTACCACTCGGTATTGTAATTATTTGTTTTCTCCTCATTCCCGCCCCTCCCCTGAAAACTGAAAATTCCCGCGGGTTGGGGCCTAGACTGTTTACCTTTGTACCCACAAGATTTCTCTCCTGCTGAAACACAGGAAGAACTCAATACATGGTAAATAAATGAATAAATATGCCTTCATCACTTTCTGGCTTTGTGACCTTGGGAAGATTACTGCTTCCTTCTGTAGTTCTCAATTGCAAAATAGGGTTAATTGTGCAATGACCATTGTGAACACTTAGGAAGATAATTCAAATTGAGCACTGAGCACAGTACCTGACATACAAGGAAGCAACTTTCAGTATTATTATTCACAGGAGACAATGCTAATTTATGTGGGCTTGGGGTTCCTGATTCCTGACTGAAACGTATTTGAATTCTACCATGAGTAGAATAAAGTTACTTAGCACTGAAAGGTAATAGTAATAAATAATAACAGTTAGTAGCAAACACTTTTCTAGCTTTTCCCACATTTCAGGCACAGGTCTAAGTACTTTATAAGTATTTGCTCATTTAATCCTCTCAACTATCCCATTAGAGGTAGATACTTTTGTTACTCCCATTTTATCAATAAGGAAACTCAGGCACAGAGAGATTAATTTTTTGCCCAAGATCATGGAACTAACAAATGGTGAAACTAGGGTTTGAAGATAGGTGCTCTGGCTCTCGACAGAACTGACATTTTAATTCTTACTCTCCCCCTTCTACAAATGATAAAAACAGCTGTTTTCTGTCAATGATGTTTGGTGTTGGGCCCTCAGCAGGGCCTGAAACCATAGAGCTGGCCATAAAAAGGCCTTTCTTCCCACTTGGATCTCAGTCTCATGCTGCAACTCTCTCCATGTTCCCTACTGCAGCCCTTAGGGATTAATGAGGGGTGAGATACAACCTGAATGTGGACAGAGTTGTTGAGCAAAGGGAAGCAGGGCAAAGGGAGTGAATGGGGGCATTTCAAATGTTTAAATCCTAAAGGAAGTCATGGAGGTGCTAGTTGAGGGCTGGCTGTGTTCTCTCTGCTGGGTATTGTGTGTGCCTGGTGTCCAGAACTCTTAAGACTTCACTTGATCTTCAAGGAGCTTACAGTCTACTTTGGAAGGGAGGGCAGATACACAAATTAAAAAACCAGACAGTCATGGGGATTGGGAGTGTCGGAAAAGGGAGAATTTGGAAAGAAGCAACAAAGGTGGTAGTGAGGTGGGAAGAGAGCCAGGACTTTGGTAGGGTGGGGTTAATCCTTAATGGCCTGGGATGCATGAAGGGGACAGTAGAAAAGGGGGTTGCTGAGGAAGGAAAGGAGAGAGACTTGAGCAAGCAAAGTGGCTTCCTGGAAGAATGGATACCCAAGGAGGAATGAAGGACCCGGAATGTAAGTCAAAGAGTAAAAAGTAGCTGAATAAATGGAAATTTAAAAAAATAATAAAATAAAAATGAAAAGCTATGGTGTTGGAGCAATCATCATCCATTAGGAAGAAATGGCCCCATAGTAGAACAAACTTTCATTCCATAAATATTTATTAGAGTGCCTTCCAAGTGCAAGGCACTGTGCCAGTCACTGGAGTTAATATTTAAGAATGAATTCAAGCCAGAAAAAGTGAAGAAGGAATTAGAGGATGTAGGTGTTCTAAATGATTTTGAGCTTTAGCTAGTTTAGTGAGCTCAAGTGTTCAAACCCATATAAATCACATCCTCAACCATTAAGTACCTTTGGGAATGAGCCTGTTAAAATTTTTTGGAAATCTTTGAGCAATTGTGGGAAATAGTGGAATGAGCAGAAAACGGACAGATGTTTGGATTTTCAAAGT
>PVKY010010107.1:0-12855 GCA_004027775.1 Bradypus variegatus
TAGAATGTAAGCTTTGTATCATTGTTGAATCTCTTGTACTTCTTAGCTGCACTTAATGGGATTGCATAAAAGAATGTTCGTATTCATGAGAAGCATATATGTGAATTATAGTGTTTGTTCAAGGATGTGTGCAACTTGCTCTCATATGTTCAGAAAACAGAGCAATAGATGATGGATGATAGATAGGGACAGAGGGAGGGAGGGAGGGAAAGAAAGAAATAGCGATGTGACAGCATGTTAAAGTTGGTGGATTAGTCTATTGAGGGAGGGGGGTCAGGGTGTGATGGAATTCTGTGTATGGGGTTAGTGTTGTTTTTGCAACTGTTCCTGTAACTTTGAATTTATCCTAAAAAAAAAAAAGTCAACAGGTAGGTGTTAGAGATAGACAGTCAAAGAAAGACCAGTCAATGCAGACATTATTAAAATTAAACACGAAGTTAAAGGGTAGTATCTGAACTGACTCCCTATGCAAACACAAGATTATTCACTGAGACTAATCCAAACAATCTGGGACAGCCTCAAATCTTTTTCAGAAGAACAGTAGACTATGATACACAAAATTTTCCTGGAAACAAGGAAAAGAAACATTTTGTGTGAGTTTGGATGTATTATGTCCCCCCAAAACACCATTATCTTTGATGCAATCTTCTGGGGGCAGACTTATTAGTATTGATTAGGTTGGAATTATTGGTTCAGTGTTTCCATGTAGACGTGACTCAATCACTGGGTGAGAACTTTCACTGGATTATTTCTATAGAGGTGTTGCCCCACCCATTGAGGGTGGGTCTTTATTGGATCACTGGAGTACTTGAAAAAGAGCCACACAGGCCCAGATGCAGAACAGCTGTGAGTTACATTTTGGAGAGCAAATGAGAGACATTTTGAAGACAGCCACTGAAATCAGACTTTTCCTCCGGAGAAGCTAAGAGAGGACAAATGCTCCAAGAGCAACATTTTAAGAACACACAGGAACTGAGAGAGGAGTTAGAACACAATCCAGGACCAGCAGATGCCAGCCATGAGCCTTCCCAAGTTAGAGAGGATATCCTGGACACCGCTGACCTTCCTTTGATGAAGGTACACGATTGCTGATGCCTTACTTTGGGCACTTTATGGCCTTAAGACTATAACTGCTTACCCAGATAAACCCCCTTTATAAAAGCCAATCCATTTCTGCTATTTTGCTTAATGGCAGCATTAGCAAACTGGAACACATTTAATACTTTTCTTCTCAAAATTACTACAAACTCAGGAAAAATGCTCTGTAAATCTCTTTGTTACATAAACTTCAAGTCAATTAGTCTTTATTCTTCCCTTCAGGGACTATAATGAACAAGAAAACATCATTAGACAGCTATTATTCTTCCTTTTTGGTCTATTCAAGGTAAACATTTTTTTCACAGTATGAAACAGAGATTGTGGAAACTGTTGGGTAGGTTTAACTTTGGATTGTCTAACACATACTGAATATGTACACCACCTTTCTTGTAATTATATTTATTTTTTTATGCATCTTATTTCATATAACCAATCTGTTTTATGTCCATCTTCCCAAAATGCTTGTGATTTTAATTCTGCTTCCAAAGCAGAATCTTCTTAAGAGTTACAGAGTTTGGGAAACACCTTTCTGCATGAGTGTTATATTTTACAATGATGGCAATAGCTTAAGTTTTGGAACTGTGACCCATGATATTCTTTGAAATTTGTTCTCTAGCTACTTGTTAAATCATGCTTTGCAAGTTATCACTGTTATGTATGTATGTTATAGTTCACAATAAAAAAACATATTAAAAATTAGAGGTGTAGGTGTACAGAAAAATCATGCATAAAAGACCGAGTTCCCATATACCACCATTATTTTTAACACCTTGAATTAATATTCACAAAAGAACATTTTTATAATTGTACTATTGACTGTAGTCCATCGTTTGCAATACGTTTCACTGTTTGTGTTGTAGCTGTTTTTCTTTTCTAATTTTTACTCTAGTAACATATACACATTCTAAAATTTCCTCTTTTAACAACATTCAGATATATAATTTCATGCTGTTAATTATAGATATATTCAGTGTTCTTAATTATATTCACAACATTGTGCTACCCATTACTACTAGCTTATTACCAAAATTTTACAAATGACCTAGAAACCCTAGAATTTAAGCCTTAACTCATTTCATACCCCCAGCCCCAACCCTGGTAACCTATACTCTAGATTTTGACTCGATGGGTTTGCTTATTCTAGTTATTTCATACCAGTGAGATCACACAATAATTGTCCTTTTGTCTGGCTTATTTCACTCAATATGTTTTCAAGGTTCATCCATTTTGACGAACGTCAATCCTTTTTACGGCTGAATAATATTCCACTGTATGCACATAGAACAAGAAAATCAGCCCAATACAAATGGGAAATGTTGGTTCCTCTCTTGTCTTATCTGAGCTGGCATGGAGCCAAGCCTGGGTGCCTTCTCCTGGCCACGTGTTTGCTAGAGCTGTAACAAATTCCTAGTTTACAGTTCACAGGAGTTTGCGTGAAAGCTCCCTCTACATCCTTTGAAACAGACCTCCTCCCCATCCTAGGTACTCCCTTGAAGGACTTCACGTAGGTCATCCTTTGCCCCACGGCTATTTCAACTTGTTTCTCACACTGTCCCAGCTGTCAGCAAGTGGCTTCTTTGCCCTCATACAAACTCGGGGAGGACAAGCGGGAGATATATTCCCTGGCTTAGTCTCTCAGATTTTCACTCAATAGATGGGTACTGACACACAGGCACCCCAGTACTGCAAAGGAGCCACTCGGCTCCCTTTGAAACAGGGCCAGGGATCCCCAATGGGAGTGCAAGACGGCTCTACCTTGTGCTGTGGAAGGGTGGGGGAGGAGCCAGCAAGGGCACCAGGACCTTCTTGTATGGCTTTTGAAACTGTGTTTTCTTAATTCAGCATTTTTCCATTTATTGCAGCCCTTTAACTATTTTCTGTAGTTTTGGGGAAGGTTACTGACTTAAGATTCCTCTGCTGCCTTTGACCCAGGGGGGTTGGCACAAGGGCCATCCTTAGAGTGGGACCCCAGCAATGTGAACTACCTGATGAAAGGCACAGATACGGGTGGGTTCAGACCACACATCCCCTGAGTTTGGAGGACTGGTTCTTTATGTTTCAGCTTGGCACCAGCAAGCAGAGCCAGAAGCCAGAGCTCCAGTCCCCACTGCTGCCCACCACGAGGGCTGGGGGAGGGGAATCACAGCCACTGCAGGGAGGGTAAAACTGACAGGTCTTTATCACAATTACCAGTCTCTTCCTCCTGCTCCTCCCTCCATGCTTAACAGTATTCCCCTAGACTTTTGAGTTTCACTGTCGATTCCGATAGCTCCTGCCAGTTCAATACCTGTTTAGGTGGAAGGACTAATTCTTGGAGCTTCCTACTCTACCATCTTCCCATAATCCCCATACACATTTTTTTTAAATTTTATTTTATTTCACAAATACATGAATTCAGTTCTAAATTCCAATTATTGAAAAAGAGAAGGCCATTTTCTTCAAGATTTGGGGTATTTCCTCTAAACAATAAAAACCAAAGTAAGATGCAGACAGACTTTTCTTTCCAAGGATGCACTAAATGTACCCCATGCTAAAATATTAAACAAAATGAAATATTTCTTTGATGGGTAACAACACACATTTAATACATATTGTTTTTTAACTAGTTGCCTATCCAGGTCGCATTTGAAATTTCAATTTAAAGCAGTAATTAATAAAAAGAGGTAGAGAGAGGACACACATCTTTACTAAAGAACTATTGTTTTCCTCTTTTCTTATCCTTTTAGATATTCTTACTAATACTCTTCTTTTCTGTACCCTCCTCCAGGCATCTCCTGTTTTTTCTTTTCAGCTGGCAGAACTCCTTCAGTTCTTGTAGGGCAGGTATCTTGTTAACGAACCCTCTCCGCTTCTATTTATCTGTGAATATTTAAAAGTCTCCCTCATTTTTGAAGGATAACTTTGCTAGACAGAGAGCTCTTGGCTGGCAAATTTTCTCTTCCAGTATCTTAAATATATGTCGTGAATCACTTGCTCTTGATGCTTTCAGAATTTTCTCCTTCTCTTTGGAATCTGACAGTCTGACAACTATGTGTAATGGAGTGGGTCTATTTTAATTTATTTTGTTCGGAGTACACCAGGCTTTGTGGATTTGCATATTTATGCCCTTTGTAAGAGTTGGGAAATTTTAAGCCATTATTTCCTCAATTATCCATCCTGGCCCCTTTCCCTTCTCTTCCTGGGACACCCATGATGCATATGTTTGTGCACTTTGTATTGTCACACATTTTCCAGGGACTCTGCTCAAATTTTTCCATTTTTTCTCCATTTGTTCTTTTGCCTGTTCAAAATCAGTTGGTATTTCTTTTAACTTGCTGATATTTTTCTACCTCTTTAAATCTGTTATTGTGTGTCTCTAGTATACATAAAATTTCATACAGTCTTTCATTTCCATAATGTCTGTTATTTTTCTCTACATTCTTTCAAATTCTTTTTTATACTCGTCTACTGTCTTCTCAATATATTTTGTGACATCCTTCTCCAGTGTTTACGTAACTCCAGAGTTCTTAGCAAGTGAGATTTGTCCTTTTTTTTTCACTCAATCTCTGGAAAGAGATGTCTTACACATCGCCACATTGATGACACATGCCAGCTGTTTTTAAAGCTGCCTTTACGTGTTTGGCACTTGCCCTGTTACTGCAACCCTTTAACTGTTTTTCAGTTTTGAAGAAGTTGGCTCTGCTTGTTTTGCTAGTTGTTCAAAGATTTTGTGGGAAACAACATCCTGGAGTGTCTTATGCTAACATCTTGGTCAAGTGGCCCCGTGTTCAAGTTTATTGATCTTCTAAATAACAACCTTTTTGTTTTATTGATTTTTTTCCCTCTGATGTTTTTCTGTTTTTTTTATTTCACTTATTTCCTCTCTTAACTTTACTAATTCCTTTGTTCTATTTATTTTGCGCTTAACTTGCTCTTCTTTTAATAGATTCTTTACGTGGAGTCTGAGGTCATTAATTTGAGACCTATATTTTCTTTCTAAAATACACGTTTAGCGGTGTTAATTTACACCTAAGTACCGCTTTAGCAGTGTGGTAGGCAGAATCATGGTGCCTCTAAAGATGTCCATGCTATAATCCCTGGAACATATAAATATATTACCTTACATAGCATAAGTGACTTTATAGATATGATTAAGCTAAGGTATTGGAGATGGTGAGATATTATCCTGAATTATCTGGTAGAACAAATTTAATCTAAAGGATCCTTTCAAATAAATGAGAGAGGAAAGAGAATCAGAGATGTGAACATTCCATGCTGCTGGCTTTTGAATCAGTCATGAGGCAACACAAGTATGCAAACCTCTAAAGGCTGGAACAGACAAGGGAATAGATTTTCTCCTAGAGCTTCCAAAAGGAACACAGCTCTAATGATACCTGTTTTAGTCCAGTGAAACACATTCTGGACTCTGATCGCCAAAATTATAATAAATTTGTATTAGTGTAAGCCAGTAAGTTTGTGTTATTTTGTTATAGCAGCAATAGGAAACGAATATAGGTAAGATTCCACACATTTTGATATGTTGGGTTTTCATTTTCATTCAGTTCAAAATACTTTGTAATTTTCCTTTTGATTTCTTCTTTGACACTTGGGTTATTTAGAAATGTGTTATTTTTCAAATATTTGGAGGGTTTTCTGGAGGGATTTTTCTTTTTGAATTCCAATGTAATTGCATTATCAGAAAGCCCTCTTGTTTTATGGCCCACAAAATGGCCTATTTTGGTAAATTTTCCAGGAATACTTGAAAAGAATGTGTATCTGCTGTTGCTAAGTGTTCAATAAATGTCAAATAAGTCAAGTTGGTTGACTCTGTTGTTCAAGTCTTCTTCATCTTTACTGATTTTCTATCAATTATGTGTTTTCCAATTATGTCAATTCCATGTCTCTATTATTTTTTAATTTAACAATTTCCAGAATTTACACTATATACCTACCAAGCAACAATTCTATTTATGTTTTTGAATATATGCAACAGATTAGTAATAACCATATACTTAAAAAAAAAGATTCTGTCTGCCACGTCTAACAATTGTACCAGTTATGATTTATTTTCTGCTCATTATGGAAAACATGTTTTTCTTGTTTCTTTGCATGGCATGGCTTTACTGGTGAATTCTACCAAACATCTGAGGAAGAAATAATAACAATTCTACACAAATTCTTTCAGAAAGTTAAAAAGGAAGGAATACTGCCCAATTCATTTTATGAAGTCAGCATTACCCAGATACAAAAACATGAAAAAGTCAATTCCAGAAAATTACAGACCAGTATCCCCCATGAACTAGATGCAAAAAACCTAAACAAAATTTTAGCAAATAAAATCCAACAATATGTAAAAATAAAAATACATCATGACTTCCTGGCTGTCGGCTCTCAGAGTGGCTTCCGTGGGAGAGGGGCTCCTGGCTCCCGGCTCCCGCTCCCGGCTCCCGGCTCTCAGCGCGGCTTCTGTGAGGGAGGGGCTCCCGACTCTCAGCTCTTGGTTCCCGGCTCCCAGCTCTTGGCTCTCAGCGCAGAGCAGCTGGCAACAGCCCAAGAACTATACAAAACAGTGTTTTCGGGGTGTCCAGTAAACAATCACACATCTGACGCAAGTTTGGAATTGGAGGAAAAGCCGAGATTGCAGCGAACATTGTAAGTTCCCTGGACCAGGGGTCTGGCGCCCCTCCCCACCCAGATCGCACAGACTGTCTTGCTGGTGACTCCGTGAAAAGGGGGGGGGGGAACAAACCAAAAAACAGCAATCTGCTGAGGGCAAGAAGAGGGGCTCAACCCAGCCTCAACAGCAGAATTAACAAATTAACTAATTTTGGAAGCTGGGGGTGCTAAAGAAGGGCTCCGAGAAGTGGGGGCACCTAAAAGTGGGCACCCATTCCCAGACCCAAAAAAGCCATTTTTTAATTCTCCTACATTTTGTCCCTTCTGGCTTCTCACTGATTCCTTAACTTTTTGCATTTCAATAGCCCCTGGCAGGGGTGGAACTGAAGCTGCTGGAGAGAACTTATCAGACAATAGCCTAAGGTGTATCTCTCAATGCTCGATTCTCATTGTTGATGGGAATGTAGAATGGTGCAACCACTCTGGAAGACAGTGTGGAGGTTCCTCAGGAGGCTAAATATAGATTTGCCATATGACCCAGCTATTCCATTGCTAGGTATATACTCAGAGGAACTGAAACTTAAGACACAAACAGACATTTGTAAACCGATGTTTATTGCAGCATTATTCACAATTGCCAAGAGATGGAAGCAGCCCCAATGTCCATTAATGGATGAATGGATAAACAAACTGTGGTATATACACATGATGGAATATTATGCAGCTGTAAGACAGAACAAAGGCACGGATCATACAATAATGTGGATGAACCTTGAGGACATTATGTTGAGTGAAGTTAGCCAGAAACAAAAGGACAGATTCTGTATGGTCGCACTAATATGAACAGACATTAATGAACAAACTTTGGGAATTAAAAGCTGACAACACAGGCGACCGGGAGATAGAAAGAGGGCAGAGAGCAGCCATTTGATGCTGAAGGACTACAGAATGTTTAGGATTGATTGTATAGATCCAGAAATAGATAGCATAATACTGTGTGATAGTAGCACAGAATTCAATTTTTCTTGTAGTAATCAATATGTTCAGGTGCTGATTGTGGTGATAAATGTACAACTTTATGATGATACTATGAATAGTACACTGTGGATAAAAAACAAACAAACAAACAAAAAACATCATGACCAAGTTTTAACCCAGAAACGCAAAGTTTGTTTTGCATTCAATACTAATCTAATAAAATCAACCAAACTATAAAAGAAAACCATATGATTGTCTCAATAGATACAGTAAAAGCACTTGAAAAATTCAATATACCTGATTAAAGGTAAAACTGTGAGCAAACTGTGAATAAAAAAGAACTTGATTTGTTAACGTAAAGACCTATAGCTAGCATTATGCTTAATGGTTCCTGAGATCATTAAGATTGTTTCTCCTTACCACTTCTATTCAACATTGTACTAGCTTCTAGCTAGTACAATAAATCAAGAAAAAGAAATAAAATGCACATCCAGTTAAAAAAGAAGAAGCAAAACTGTCCTAATTCACCAATAACATAACAGTATATATAGAAAGTCCAACGCAATCTATTAAAAAGCTACTAAAACTCATAAGCAAATTTAACAAGGCTGCAGGATACAAGATTGACAAACAAAAATTTATTGTAGTCCATATACATTAGAGATGAACTTCAAAAATTGAAATTAAAAATACCATTTCCAATAGAATAAAAAATATAAATCTGACAAAATACATGAAAGACCCGTACAGTGAAAACTACAAAATAATGCTGAAAGAATCAAAGCAACCTTAGAAAATGAAGAAACATGCCATGTTCAGGGCTAAGAAGACCCAAATTTTTAAGATGTCACTTCTTCCCAAATTAATCTGTAGATTAAATGCAAACCCAATTGCATTGCAGCAAGCTTATTTTTGTTTGTAGAAAAAAAATTGTAGAAAAAGCTGTTTATTTAAAATTTCATATAGTTAAGTAAAGGACCTAAAATGGCCAAATTTACTTTGAAAAAGAAGAACAGAGCTAAAGGCTTGACACTACCTGATTTCAAGACTATCAAGCCTCAGTAATCATGAAAGTGTGATTTTGTTGCCAAAATAGACAGCTAGATCAATGGAACCAATCAGAGAATCCAGAGTAAGACTTTTCCTTTGAAGGGTGCAAGGGAAATCCAATGGGAAAAGGGTAGGTCTAGAACTCTCATACGTTGCTGGTAGAAATGGAAAATAGTACAATTACTTTGAAAGTGGTTTAAAAGTTTTGTGCTTTTTGTTTTTAATTAAACCTATACCTACATATAACCCAATCATTCTACTCCTAGGTATCTACCACCCCCCACCCCCCAAAAATGAAAGCATGGGTCCATATAAAGACCTGTACATGGATATTCATAGCAACTTTATTTGTAATAGCCTAAAACTGGAAATGACCCAAATGTCCATTAAGAAGGGAACAAATAATAATGGCATAGCCATATGGTATCAGCAATTTAAAAAAATGAACTGATGTATACAAAAACATGCATGAATCTCAAAATAATTACGCTGAGTAAGAGAAGCCAGAACAAAAACATTTTATACTTTCTGATTTCATTTATATAATATTCTAGAAAATGCAAACTAATCTATAATGACAGAAAGGAGATCAGTGCTTACCTGGGGACAGGATTAGGAATAAGGTAGGAGGGAGAGACTTATAAAGACACATGAAGAAACATTTTAGGATGATGAATATAATTTATTACTTTGATTATGGTGATGGTTTCACCAGAATATAGAGATGTAAAAAATTATCAAATATTTAAAATATTTATATGTTAACTTTATTGCAATTACACCTTAGTAAAGGTATTATAGTGACCTGGGTGGTTTCTAAAGTAATTGAAGCATAAGTACATCCATATATTTATTATGCACTGGCTGTAAAACATAATGAGTATTTGCTGACATGGAAGCATCTCTATGACATATGGAGATTTTTTAAAAGGCTTTAAAATAGCATGTAGCTCTAGTTTGCTAATGCTGCCGGAATGCAAAACACCAGAAATGGATTGGTTTTTATAAAAGGGGGTTTATTAGGTTACACAGTTACAGTCTTAAGGCTGTCCATCAACAAAGGGTATCTTCACTGGACAATGGCCAATGGCATCCAGAAAACCTGTTAGCTGGGAAGCCATGTGGCTGGCATCTGCTCCAAGTTCTGGAGTTCAAAATGGCTTTCTCCCAGGACATTCCTCTTCAGCCTTCAGCTTCTCTCCAAAATGTCTCTCTCAGTTGCTCTTGGGGAGTTTGTCCTCTCTTAGCTTCTCTAGAGCAAAAGTCTGCGTTCAAAGGCCATCTCCAAATGTCTCTGTAAACTGCAGTTCCTCTCTCAGCTCCTGTGCATTCTTCGAAGTGCCCCTGTTGGCTGTAGAAAGCTTTCTCCTACTGTCTGAGCTTTTATATAGCTCCAGTGAATGAATCAAAGCCCACACTAAATGGGTGGGGCCACACCTTGATGGAAATTATCCAATCAGAGTTATCACCTACAGTTGGATGGGGCGCATCTCCACGGAAACAACGCAATCCAAACGTTCCAACTTAATCAACACTGATAAGTCTGCTCCCACCAGACTGCATGAAAGAACATGGCTTTTTCTGGGGGACACAATACATGCAAACCGGTACACATATATAGTTCTTTTCCAATTATGTCTATATATAAGTACATCCAAGTAATGGGATTTCAAGGGTTTTTTCTTCCTCATAACTTTTGTTCTTTATCTTTCCCTTTTTTTTAAGTAATAAAATTATCAACTGAAACAAATATAAAGGCAATATCCCTCTCCCCCAACTAGCCAATTCTTCCTGCCTAAGGTGAATGACATTAATAGTCTCTGGTATATATTACTCAGCACCTTCATGGCTCATACAAATCATCACAACCAAATACAGAAAATCATCTTGAACTTCTATACAAGTTATTCAGCAAAATGCTTTATTTTCATTTAATTTATTATGAATATCCCTCCAGGTCATTACACATATCTATCTCATTAAAGTATCATCTGCACAATATTCCATAGTATGGATGTATCATAATTCAAATAATCATTACTCTTAAAAGACATTACACTATTTTGCCACCAAGAAACAAACAAAAAAAAACCCACCTAAACTATTTAAAATACATCCTAATCTTTTATTTCCAACATTGTAATTACCATATGTTAATAAACCTGGTAAAAGTTTATTGAACATATACACACATATATTTATGAATTTATTTTAATAGATAATGCCAGATTTAGTTCCAAAAAGTTAAAGCAATTCACATCCCAACAGGAATATATGTGTTGAATTTCCTTCATTCTCACCAGTACTAACGGTTGCAAAAGGTATCTCCACACACATTAACAAGTAAAGAGAATGAGCATCTTTTGCTGTTTTCATTGGCTATTTGTTCTTCTTTTCTGTGAACTACCTATTTTCATCTCTCAACCAATTTTCTACCAGATTGTTTGCTTTTCTTTTTAAACTCCAGGCACATTCTTTGTAGACAGAATGTTAACATTTTACATATTTTTTTCTTTTGATTTTCTTTACCAGAGAAAAAACTTCAAAATTTTATTTATTATAACTTATGTTGCAATTTCTCTAATTAATATGTGCTATATTTGAAAATAAAAAAAAAGAGACAGAAAACTTAATTGGAAATTAAGTCAAAAGAAAAATCTTCCGTTTTGATAATGTCTCAAATACTTATAAAAGTGCCACTTTAAAATCCAAAAAAACTTAAAATGGATTCATTTACATGAGAATGAAAGCACTACCAGCCTTACAATCTACTTTTTCTTTTTCCTTTTAAATACCATGTGTTTCTCTGATCTCTGAGGCTTATCAAAGCTACAAATTTAGCTTCTACCTTTTGGTCAAACAGCAGGTTCATTTCCGGCACTCCCAGTGCAAAAAACCTTTACTGTAAGACAACCAATCCGCTTAATGTACCCTCGATATTTTACATAATCAAAAACTTGGATACAAGATAAGAATACATTAGTATTAGGATTGAGCCCTTTAAGGACAGAACTGTTATTGTTCTCCTCTGCCCAACATACACAGTGCCCACGCCATAAGTGGATGTTCACTGAAAAGCTGTAAATCAATAAATGACCTACAATAACAATTAAGTCTAAGGTTAATCTCTCTATATTGTAACAATAACACTGGTTATGTCTCTTTGTGTTAGGGAGGTTCTACTGTATCATCCCAATTTCACAGATGGGGAAACTGAAGTACAGAGAGGTTAACTGAATTGCTCCAGATTCCAAAAAGAGTAAAGGTGGGAGGTGGCAATACAACTTCAAAGCCCTTTACTTTCCAGTGTGATACCTTGGTCAGACAACACCTTACTTGACCCTTCAATTTCTTGTCTGAATTCCAACTTCATTTTTATGTTGGTTAGGCTGTCTTTTGTTTTGTAGCAGGGGCGAAAATGGAGTTAAGCAAGGGAGAGTAGTGTAAAGAATGTAGTTTGTATGTTACGCCTATGGCATAGTTTGCCACCATTAAGAAAATAAAATGGCAAAGTGACTTGAAGTAGAAGGTTAGTTCCAAAAAGCTCAGCAGAGGACAACCCATTATGCAATTCTGTCAGCAGTAAGAACAAAGATGACTCCAAATGAGATTATTGGCATATTTTCCAGGCCTTTGCATTACAATTTACTGTTCTTTCCACAGCCTCTTAGGAATTTTGCATTTTAATAAATGCTTTTGTACCACTTCAACCATCATCAAAAAAGACTGCAATTTAAGTGAGGGTAAATCAAGTACAGATGCAAAAATGTCAAACTAAAGCGCAAACATATAATTTAATTAGAGAATAGACTAAGGAACAAGTCTATGGAACAAGTCTAACCTTTCTGCCTACTCAATGCTTTTCACTTCGAAACAAAATGCTGTAGCTTGTTGCCTTGCATATGTAAACCTGGGTGAAGAAAAACCTCCCATCTGATCATCAGTGAATTCATATTGCCAGTGGTTTACAAGGCAGAGAGGAGTGTGCTCTAATGTTAATCTGGGGGAACCATTACAAGTAATAAGACACACTCTAAAAAAGGAGTATCTTATTCCTTTACTCTCCCACTTCTTCTTTATCTTATGCTTCCCTATATATATATTTACACATCTGCACTTCTCCATAAGATCATC
>PVKY010010108.1:0-12854 GCA_004027775.1 Bradypus variegatus
CCTCACAAAAAATCAACTCAAATGGATCATAGACCTAAATGTAAAATGCAAAACTATAAAACTTCTAGAAGATGATATAGGAGAAAATCTAGGTTACCTTAATTTTGGCGATGACTTTTTAGGTACAGCTGCACAAGCATGGTCTGTGAAAGAAAAAATTAATAAGTTGGACTTCACTACAGTTTAAAAACTTCTGCTTTGTGAAAGATATTAGGAGAATTAAAAGATAAGCCACAGACTGGGAAAAAATATTTGCAAAAACACATATCTGATAAAGGACTTGTTCCAAAATTTACAAAGAACCCTTAAAATGCAACAATAAGAAAACAAACAACCCAATTAGAAAAATAGGCAAAAGATCTATACAGACACATCCTCAAAGAAGATATATAGATGTCAAATAGACATGAGAAAAGATGTTCAACATTGTATGTTATTTGGGAATTGCAACTTAAAACAACAACCATGAGATAACACTACTTGCCTATTAGAATGGCTAAAATCCAAAACATTGACACGACCAAATGCTGACCAGTGGTTGTAGCAATAGGAACTGCTGGTGGAACTTGCTGGTGGAAATACAATTTAGCAAAGCCATTTTGGAGTCAGTTTGGCAGTTTCTTACAAAGTTAAACCTAGGATTACCACATGATCCTGCAATTGAGCTCCTAGTTATTTACCCAAATGAGCTGAAAACTTATGTCTATACAAAAACTGTCACATGAATGTTTATAACATCATTATTCATAATTTCCAAAAGTTGGAAGCAACAAGATGTTCTTCAATAGGTGAATGGATAAACAAACTATAGTACTTCCATACAATGGAATATCATTCAGTGATTTCTAAAAAAGGGCTATCGAGTCATGAAAAGAAATGCATATTGCTAAGTGAAGGAAGTAAGTCTGAAAAGGCCACATACTACATGATTTCACCTCTATGACATTCTGAAAAAGACAAAACTAGAGAGACAGAAAAAAGATCAGTGGATACCCGGGGCTCAGGGAGGGGAGAGGGATGAAAATCTGGAGCACAGGGTACTTTTAGAGCAGTGAAACTCTACTGTATGATACTGTAATTATGCTGCAATTATGAATACATGACATTATGGGTTTGTCAAAACCCATAGAAATGTACAACAAAGAGGGAACTATGGACTTTAGTTAATAATAATGTATCAAAGTTGGTTCATCAGTTGTAACAAATGTACCATACTAATGCAATATGTTAATAATAGGAGAAATTGTGTGTGGTGGGAGGAGGGAGTACACTGGAACTCTCTGTACTCTGTGCAATTTTTGTGTAAACATAAAACTGCTCTAAAATATAAAGTGTACTAAAAAAAAAACAAAAGACAGTCAGCCACACACACACATACACATACACAGAGCCTTCAGTGAAGTTTTTACATTGGTAACATATAACTTATATAACCAGTTAAATCAGTAAAGGTATTTTCATTTTGTAAAAACAAAATAAAACACTGGCCGAACAAACAAAAACCAAACAAATTCACCTTTTAAAATATGATTGGTTTTACAATTGTAGCTTACTATTGATTTATTTCATTTTGCATTTTATTCTCAGGGCATGTTTGCGGCTCATATTCTCCCTTAGTCACACCCATTTTCTCTCAAATTCCAGGGATAAACAAACAAGATGACACTCCCTATTTCAGACAGCCCTCTCTAATAACTACATACATTTTTAATGCATAGATTTTTTTCATTGTTGTTTACCTCATAGACAAACTCAGGGCCAAGCAGAAGAGTCTGGGTTCTCTGGGATCCCATGGTCAGTCTCTTGATCTAAGACAGAGGTTCTTGATCTTTTTTTTTTTTTCTACATAAATGCACAATTGAGGTAGAACAGGACTAGGAAGTGAAAAGGAGAGATTCATTACTTCTACATGGGATAATGGAAGTCTTTACAGAAGCCATGATATTTGACATGGACCTGGAAGAATGAGTAGAACTTTCAAGATGGATAAGAGGGAAAAGAACTTGCTGACCACAGAAAGAGCAGGAAGCAGCAAGAGTGAACATGTGTGGCTTTCTGAGGGACTATCAAGTGGTTGGGTGTAGGTGAGGTGTAGCGGTGAGCAGGGGATGAGGGAAAGACAGGTGGAGACTGTGTGGTTAGGGCTTTGAAGGTCACGCCAAGGCATCTGGGCTTTATTCCGAAGACAAAGGAAAAATTCAAGATTTCTGATTGGAGACTCACATATCCTGACTTTCATTACAGGAAGAGAAACCTGTGTCTGTACTGCCTCTAGTTTCTTTTCATTTTCCATTGATTCTCCACACTGCTGAGTATTTCTCTAAAATGTGGATCTGATCATTCTCTGTCCCTCTTCCCCTGCATGTAGAAACACTTAAATTATTTATTTTACCCATAGATTAAAGACAAACTCCATGACAAGGATCACCTAAGAAACCTCTCATCTGATCTTGATCTTTTTTTACCCCTCAACAGGCAACAAATTACTGTGTACCTGCACGTGTGAACCCATGCAGTTTCAGAAGCTTCTCCAGTCTCTCCCATTCTAGGAAGCATATTAGAATGGAAATAAATCTTATTATACCTATGACTTTGTGGTTACTTTAAATTTTTTTAATGAATTTCATCAGAAAACAACAGCACTGCATTGTTAAACTGTTAAAAGCATTGTTAAAGTACCCATGTAAATTTCAGAGCGATGCTGGTGAATTGCATTTCTAAAGGATGGAACTTTGTTACTGTATTGAAGAGACATCTGAATGGGTCACTCTAGTGACAAGATTCTTCCTGTTTTCCACTGGCCACATTTCCAGATAGTAGGGAAAAAATTTTAGGAAAAATGGTGTGACTTTTGTGGTGAAGTAGGAGGCAGAGCTCCCTATACTAGTGTCTCCATGTAAGCTTAGAACAGGAAGGGATTTTTTTTTTAAGAGAAGCACACAGTAAATGGGAAGTAGCTGGTAAAGTGCAAGGCATTTGCTTTTGTGCTTCGTAGGAACTGGATCCAATGCCTGGGTCTTCTACAAGAAGTACCCTGCAGAGTTGTAAAGTTCAGTTTGCAGGTTTGTTATAAATGTCAACATTTAGGGAGCATCTATTGCATGCTAATATGTTTAAAAGGCTGTGAAACCCAGTAAGAAAAAGAGCTCATTCAAGAATTGTGACACAGGTGAACTTATTCAGTCTCAGAATATTTACTGAGTGCCTACTACATGTCAGACTCTTCTAGAGCTGGAGATGTAGTGGTGAACACAACAAATAAAATTGCCTGCCCTTTCTGAGCTTATGATTTAGAGGTGAAGTTTACTGTATAGTGAAGAAGGTTATATTCCAGTGAAATGGTGATTTATAGCATTGAGAAATTTTAGAATGCTGGATTTGGTTTTCTATTGATTTTAAAATACATTGTTGCTTTGGATCTTCTTTTTAATTTTTACTTTTATTCTTTTTGGAGTAAGGAAAATGTTCAAAAATTGATTGGGGTGATGAATGCACAACTATATGATGGTACTTGGAGCAGTTGATTGTACACTGTGGATGACTGTATGGTATGTGAATATGTCTCAATAAAACAGAATTAAAAATTTTAAAAATACAATGTTGCATCACTTTTGCAAGTAGCCCAGTTCTAGTCAGTCGCCCTAATGATCCACCCAGCTGAGGAATTTAAAACAATACCTTAGGCTTGGAAAAGGCCTTAGTTGTTATAATAGTTTTGACTCTTTTATTTTATAGATAAAAAAACATGAAGTTACATAACTATGTTTACATCTGCATTATTGAGGGTGAAGACTGGGCCTTAGATCCATGCTTTCTCAATCATACTCTTTGTGCTTTCTGGGGTGAATCAGAGTCTGAATCAAGAGAAGTGACACTTGCACAAAGAACAGATGGTTCAGAGTTCAGAGTTCGCTGTAAATTCGAGTGATATGGCTAATTAGTAAGCATGGCGTAGTGGGAGACTAATAAGATACCTGAGCTCTAAGCCTGAAAAAATTCATTAAAGAGAAGCCATTTAACCTAGGCCCTAAATTCCTTGTCTTTAAAATGAAGGGATACAACTGGATGGTGAGAACTAACATTTGCATAGCACTTTGAATCCTTTAAAGTGTGTATTGTGTAAAAAGATTTGCAAAGTGCCTGGCATGTGGTGAGAAAAATGGTTTGTTTTATTCTTAATTCCATAGCAACCTCAAAAATATATATTTCATTTTACAGATGAACTTGAGAATTACAGAATTTAAGCAGGTTTTCCAAGTCTCATCAGTTAAAGAACAGGGAACCAGGCTGAGAGCCAGAACTGGCTACTGTTTGTGTGTGTTGAGAACCAGAACTGACTACTGTTTGTGTGTGTGTGTGTGTGTGTGTGTGTGTGTGTGTGTGTGTGTTATATTAAGACCCCTCCAATTGCAAGATTATCTTATAGGAATTCAGTCTTGATGTGAACCTAGAAAGATGGGCAGAAATAGTACAGTAAGAGGGCAGGGAGAGAGATTTAATGTAGAGGCAAAACATGAGCATGAAGGAAAGGTTTTGGCAAGGGAAAGAAAGAGTATCATCTACAGTGTTTGCCAGGAGGCAGCTTTTCTGAAGGGGGTGGGTGGGATGGCGAGATAGGGGAAATGTGAGGAAGGCTCTGAAAGGCCTGGCAAAGGAGTCTGTTAGGTTTTTGAGCAGAGTGGTAGCATAATGTTAATAACATTTTATTATTATTACGGTTGTGATTTACCGAATAGTTTGGGATGGTGGGGCTAGAGCTCCAGAAACTACTAGTTAGATGGCTGTTGCTAGAGTCTAAAACAAGGTGACGAGGGCCTTCAGTATTTGAAGTAATGAGACCTCAAAGTGTTCCTTTCTTAGGCAACAAAAAATGTTCCAGACATATGCAAACTCATTTTTTTAATGGCTTATAAGTATTTATTTTCTTTTACAAGCATCTAGTGCACAGATCTGTATGACCAAAGAAGCTCGTTGGGAATTAAAACAAGTTAGACCCCTGTTTTTGCTATTTTCTAATTTATGTAACCTAGAGGAAGTCACCAAACCTCTCCTGAACCTTGGTTTCGTTTCCTCTAAAATAAACCCAATAATCCCTACTTCGTAGAGCATTTATGTGGATTAAACCAGACTGTTTTTGGACACCTAGCAATGGCGCTCAATGTTGGTTTCCGTCTTCCCTTAGGTGTCCTTCGGGGAGAGGTATGGAGTAGGCAGGACAGCTGGGCAGAGGGCACTCGTGGTCTGGAGCTGGACTGACCTCCGAAGGCCGGCCCCACCTTGGACCAGGCTTCGCGCGGGACGACCGAGCATCTCCTCGGGCCGGCAGGACACACGCTTCCCTGCTGCGACACCGGCCGGGGATGCCGAGGTGAAGCGCTGGTAACAGGGCGGCGACGCTGCGGCGCAGCCCCGAGCTGCAGCAGCCGCCCCCGCACCACCCGCCGCCAGCACTAGCCGCGGGTGGTGGGCCGCGCTGGCCGCGTTTGAAGTCTCCGGCGCGGCCGCTGGTTGGCGGGCGTGGGTCACGTGCTCCCAGGCAGGAGTTTCCCCGACAGCTGGAGGCTGCGTGGGATCCGGCGGCAGCTCCCGAGCTCGGCGGTGCGGCCTTCCCCGCCCCCTCCCTCCTCCCTTCCCCGCCTGCTTCCGCCCGGTTTATTATCCTCCTTATTGATAAACAGAGCTGCCGCGGCGGCGAGTCTCGGCGTGCATTGATAGCTAAGCCATGGGAGACAAGAAGAGCCCCACCAGGTAACAGCGCCCAGGCCCCGGGCCCCGGACTGAGCAGGCAGCAGGGCCCTCGTGCCGGGCTTGGGGCAACCGCCTGTTTCGCCGCCCGGGCACCGGGACGACAACGGGGGCGGCGCCGCTGCTGCGCGAGTTCTGCCGCGTGAAGGGCCGGCGCCGGCCGCCCCACAATGGAGCCGCGATGGCGGCGGCGGCGGCGGCCGGGGAGGCAACCCCCTGTGTCAGCGGCGGCGGCTGCGGCCGCGCTCGCGGCTTCCCCCCTCCTGACGCCCCCTCCCCTTCCCCCTCCGAGCCGGAGCGCGGCGCGCCGTGGAATTGGGGTGGGGGCGGGGGCAGCCGCGGAGCTGGGGCGGCGGGCGCGGCCTGCTGGTGACCCCGCGCCGCGTCGTGTCCGGGTTGTGTTCCACAGGCCGAAACGGCAGCCCAAGCCGTCCTCCGATGAGGGCTACTGGGACTGTAGCGTCTGTACCTTCCGGAACAGTGCCGAGGCCTTCAAGTGCATGATGTGCGATGTGCGGAAGGGCACCTCCACCCGGTGAGTCCCGGGCTTGCCCCGCGCGCTACTGTTGGCGGCGCGGAGGACGACCCTGCGGCTGCTGCCCCTCCCGTGACGCTCGCAGACCCGGGCAGGAGGAGGCAAGACGGAGGTGGCGGCCGCGATAGGAATTGGGTCAGATGGATCGCGACCCAAGCAGTGGTTTGCGGTGCGGGGTAATTGAAGAGGCTGTAACGTGTTTTTTTTTTTTTTTTTCCTGCCAAGAGAGTATAAATTATTTAAAGTAGGCATGAGCTACTGCGATTTAATTCGTATTGCAGGGTGTAATGCCCCCCCACCCCCATATAATAATATTGGCTCCATTGTGTTAGTGTGTGGGGATCATGGAAAAACCGTGAAATCCAATCTAGAAGTAAACGATGTAATTTCGTTCTTTAATGAAAAAAAGTGTCTGATTGTAGAATACACAACAGATGAAATTTCTTTTTTATAAATGGATGCCTGGAAGGGTCAGATCAAGGTTTTGTTTAGTGTTTTTGTTACAGTTACCTAATATTTTATAAATAGTTGGAGGTGAGCCCAGTCAATAGAAACACATTTTTATTGAAAGTATCTGAATATCTTCAGTTTGATTAAATGGCAATTGATTAGACTTTAAAATGAGATAAAATGGTCTCTACCTATTTTCAGTTTTAACTTTATTTTATTGTAGGCTTACAGTATAATAATTCTAAAAAACCACTGAAGTGAATTAAGTGGATAAAGAAAATCGAGTCATGTGACATTTTTGTTGCCAGTTCTTAGTTACAGAGTTGTTTGCTTTCACAGGAAGGTTGCCTTTGAAATAATTCATTACAGTCCTCTGATTTATAGCTCAATATTTAAATAACTTTTGTATTTTGATTTCATAACCTACTAGAAATTAAATGATCACAGTAAGAGTATAAACATACTAATATACTTTTGCTGTATAAAAGAGGGCGTAAATAATATTGACATTGGATTTAAATATTTGATGGGTTGGATTCTAAAAATGAGATATCCTGATTTTTAAACACCATTTATAGCATTTTATTAAAAATTTTTAGTGTAGTGACAATTGGTTAGGAAAAGTTTAAATTTTTAAGATTTTCTCCATGAAGTTAGCTGTTTTTGACATGCCTGTCTTTTTTGTAAATCATGATATGCTTTTTGTATATTCCTTTTACAATGGATAAAATATGTTGAACATTTTCATCATAGCCTTTATAAGCAAACTTCCAACATCTAAATTTAAGGGACTAAACCAACAGAAAAAAGGTCAAAAAGAAAAAAGTAACTATTTGCTAAAATGATCATAGTAGCCACTTTTGGACCCGTGATTTAAGTATTTTGAAAAGTAGAGTATCTTTATGGGTACATACGGTT
The DNA here is from genome assembly GCA_004027775.1 of Bradypus variegatus. Taxonomy (NCBI): domain Eukaryota; kingdom Metazoa; phylum Chordata; class Mammalia; order Pilosa; family Bradypodidae; genus Bradypus; species Bradypus variegatus. The sequence goes on from PVKY010010108.1 coordinate 7,649, forward strand.
GAATTTAGCTTAGATTATATTTGTACATCTATGTTAGCACTTTGTACTATTTTAAATGTTCAGTAACAATTTTTAGAAAATCATTTTTTTTGAGGCAGGAATTTTAAAGTGGAAACAATTATTATTATCTCTGATACAGTATTGTTGCTTTTTTGTTGTTCCCTCTCTATTTTCTTTTAGCCATTAGAAAAATACTGAAACTAGAAGAGCCTATATGTTTATTTGCAGGGACAGCAAGGAAGGGGGGAAGCTGGTGTCCTACTCCACAGCCAGTCTTGGGGTTAGAGGAACCCTGAGAAATAGAGTAGGTGGTGGCAGCTCAGAAGAGAAGAAACAGGCTGAATACCTGGCACCTGGAAGAAGAAGGAATATAGTGCACAGGGAAGTTGGCCCAGGACAGAGAAGTGGGCCTAGTTTAAAGAGGCTTGAGGCCCACGTGGGGGCCCCTGACATTTTTTACCGGTACTTCTGAGCTCTTGTAGATCCAAATTTTAGTGGTCGAAACATTACTTGAGGAAGACTCAGAGAAGCATTGTCATTTGGATTGAAACTGAAGAGGCTCTGGGCAACTCACCAGAAGTCTAAGGGACACTCTGTTCCTAAAAGTAAGTGTTCTACACTGCGACCTTCTCAGCTTCTTTCTTCCTCTCTTGAATTGTCTCTTCTCTTTTGATTTTGGCCCTGAGTTAAACCTGAGAGCTCTTAATTTCTCTATTATCTGTTATTTTCCTACTGCTGTTTCTGAAATTCACAGTGGAATCCATGTTTGGATGGAACAATAGGACAGGGCATTGTTAATAGGACAGATATTGACTTTTACCACAAAATATTTTCCTCTCTGGTAATATTAGAAAAACAAGTTTAAAGGACTGCAGAATACTACTGAGAAACAAAAGTTGCAGTAGCTGGAATAAATAATTCTCAAACTGACATGTTAATTGGTAGTTACGTTAAATTGAAGGGAAAGGCTGCAGAGTACCAAAGCAAGGACTAGATAGCTGCAGTGCAGAAGAATGCAGTTTGCTAATAACCTGTGTGACCGACAGACAGGATTTAAATCCCTTGGGTCAAACTGACCTTTGAACTGACCCTGTCTTACTCTCCAAAAGTGAGGCCAAGTTTAAGCCATCCTAGACATTTGAAATTCTTTTCTTTAAACCTCCAGAGAAGATGAATTCATCATCCCCTGTTGAAGTCTTTATTGACCTTTTGTTCTTAAGTATATCTGGTTCAACTTCATAACCTTTGATAGGTCATGTTTTTCTACAGAATAACTGTGTATATGGAGTGAAATGAGGTTACATTTATACATGTATTTCAGAATAAAGTGTGAAGTAGTTTCCATTTCTTAACTGACAAATTATTTTCTTTAAGTTTATGTTCTATGATTGAATTTCAATTTTTGTACTTGCCTTAATGGGTTTATTTGCTCTATTAAACTTTTTATAATCCAGAACCTTAGTAACTAGATAGCTCAAGTACTTGAAGTTTTCTACATTGTGCTTTTATGAGAGAAATGCTTATAAATGTCAGATGGACAGAGAAAATTAAAAAAAGGAAAATCTGGTGATAAATGATTATCATGGGTGCTATACAGTCTCTTTCATCTTTATATCTTAATTTCTTGTAATCAGTATCACAAATATAAACCTAAGAAACGTTAGGAAATTAAGAACCCTTTTGAATCATCAGAAAAAAAAACATTTAGTAAGGGTAGTAGTCAATGTATGATGATTGATTTAGACCAGTATCTAACTGCCAGTTCTTTGTATATGACTGGAAAATCACTTTGTTGCTTAATTCAAATAGGACATATTTGAAAATGAAAGTGATAAGGTTACTTGTTTTGGTTTTGAACTGTGGTCTAAGTAAGAAACTGTAAAATAAAATGCCTGGTACATAGTAGGCTTTCAGGTATAATTTCCTCTTTACCTTTTTTCTTGGGGTAAATTTTCCTTTAGGTTCCTCATAGGTGCTACTTTAGAGAACTATGAAAAACATTTCATTCGGTAGAAAGGACACTAGGTATTGGTCTAGGAGTCTGGGAACCTGGGTTCATATCTCATTTCAACCACTTCAAAAGTTAGCATTTGGCAAATGTTTATTGAGTATCTTACTTTATGCAAGGCCTGAACTCGAGGTACTGGACATACAATGGTGAGCAAAATATATATCTTTTTTTGTTTCTTCTGTAAAATTTTAGAGTTTTGTTGTCAGATCAACAACACTTAGAACTGTACCAAATTCTATATATGAGGCAGTATTAGTAAATCTTTCCTTTATGTGTGAGCCAAAGAGGTGAAATTTCTCCATTAAAAAAAAATTAAGTTTATAAGTGAACACAGTGTTATGGTTAGGATATGACTATTGGTAAAAAGAATGAATGGTTTCGACTTCTATAAAATGGGAGTAAACTATATAGTGTTCACATTTTGAAGAAACTTTAAGGAAACAACTATTATCTGATGAAATCTCTTCAGTATTATTGTTGCCATGTCATGATCGCTTTCTGTCTTCTACTTGGAGATTTGGTACAGAGTTGATTCTGTTAAACTCTTGGTGTGAATGGGAGAAAAAAATGAGGACCATATAAATAAGTTCATTTTTTCAGAAATGCATTTTCATCCTCCCCTGCTTAATCTGAGGAGCCCCTCTAGGTTATTGTTCAGAGACTGTTTGTTTTCCTCCTCGTATGTTGGTTTAGAGTACACATGGGTTCACTTTTATAGAGCACTTTTGAGGGTAATTAGTGTTTGGGTATAGACTACAGAAGTGATTTTCAGAGTGGTCTGAGGAACCCTGGGGTGTCCCTAAGACTCTTTCAAGAGAGACTATGAGGTTTCAAATATTTTCTTAAACTGCTAAGATGTTATTTGCTGTTTTTCATTGTTGACATTTGCATTGAGGGTGCAGAAGCAAATGTGGTTAAAACTGGTGGTACGGTAGTGTGCATTAAAGCAGTATTCCAATTGCTTTATTCATTGTATCCTTTTCTACCATTCCCTTGCAGTAAAAATAGAGCTGGTTTCACTTAATATTTTCAATGAAACAATAAAAGTTCCTAATTGTATTAGATCTCATGTCGCTTTGAGTCGTCTTTCTGACAGAATGGGAAGTACACATAAAGCACCTCTGCTGCATACTGAAGTGATTGATTCAAGGAAAAGCTCTTGTGCAGTTACCTGAGTGGCAAGCAGAGCTAGCTGCTTTTTTTCATAAAACATCATTTTAACTTGAAAGAATGAGTGATAAACAATGACTATTCAGACTTGGGTATTTAGCAGATATTTTCTCAAAAGCAAAACAGTGAGCCTGTCACTCAAGGAGAATAATTGATAGTATTTGTTCCTAATGATAAAAATTGGGCTTTCAAGTGAAAATTAGGATTTTGGAAAACTTGTAACTACTTCCAGTACTTTAAAGATTTTTCTGATGAGATTGATGATGATATTAATGAATGTGATTTTTGATTCATTAATTGTTAATGCAGATTTGAAAGTTCTGTATAACTCAGTGAACCAGTATTTTCCCAGTAACCTGGGCATGGTGTTATTAAACCATCCACAGATAATTCATTCAAAGTGCAAATTAAACCAATGGATTTTAAGGGAAAACAGTAAGAAAAGTTCACTGATATGGTTCAGATTCCACACTGCAACTAACCTTTGAGAAATTACCTGTTTTTAGGTAGTATCAAAAGAAGGATATCCATAATTATCTGAAAAGACTATTAAAATACACTTTTCTTTTTCAACTACATATCTATGGGAGTTCAGATTTTTCATGTTCTCTAACCAAAACATATTGCAGCAGATTGAATGCAGAAACAGATACGAGAATCCAGATGTCTTCCATTAAGTATGTTAGAAATTTGCAAAAATATAAAACAATGCCACTTTTCACACTAAATTATTTCTGTTTTGAAAAATAATCCTTTTTATAAATGTTATTCATTTTACTATATAATTTATTGTTATTTTGAGTTGAAGTAGTAAGTATATATTTAAATTTTTCTCAGTTTTAATTTCTAATATAGTAAAACCCATATAAACAAGAGCTCCTTGGTGGGGGGCCTCAATAATTTTAAGAGATCTTGAGACCAAAACATGTGTGAACTGTTGGTCTAGAGTTTTACTAGCTTGAGTTTCTACCAATAGATTTACATCAGGAGGCTTTCTTTTTCTTTCTTTCTTCTGTATTGAGTGAGGTCTCTGATAAGCAGTGCCCTAGCTGTTAAACTCAGTAGCCTAATCTCAGTGTTTTGTTGGTGTGACCTCTGCAGCATTTGATGCTGCTAGTTTCCCCACCCCCCTTTTTAAAATACGTTTTCTTATTGTGAAATTTAACATATATACATAACTGATAATTTTCAGAGTAGGATTTAACAAATAATTAGAAAATTTCAAAGCATATTGTGGGTTATAATCCACACTTCCAGTTGTTTCCTTATTGTGAAGTATAACATATATATAGAAAGGTAATAACTTTCAAAGTACAATTTAGCAAGTAGTTACATAGGTAATTTTAAAGAATGTTATGGGTTACAGTTCCACAGTTTCAGTTCTTTCCTTATTGTAAAATATAAGATATATACAGAAAGGTGATAACTTTCAAAGTACTATTTAATGAGTAGTTATAGAGCAAATTTCCACCATACCAACAATTCCAACACCTCAGCATCTAAAAAAATGTATGTATTTATATAAAGCTTCAGTATTCATAGACCTTTGTTAAATCTTGTTTGTTGCTACCCCTTCCTCTCACTTAATTTCTTTCTCCATCTTCAGGGGTGTCTAGGTAGTGACCAGTCTAACTTGCTCATGTTGTAAGGGGATGTTGACATTATCGGGAAGGGGGCTGCATCTGATTGTTGTTCTTAAAGAGGCTGTTGCTTCTAGGTTTTAGGACTTGTCTGGCATAGGAACACTCTGGTGGATTTAAGTTTCTGAGAGATAAAACTAAGTGAGTGCATCTTTTATAGAATCTCAGGTAGGGAATCTAGGTATCTGGGGACTATTTTGGTAAGGTCATGGCATACTGTTGCCATTTGGAGCTTGCATAAAACTTCCAGGATAGCCTCTCGAGTTTATTTGGGATCTCTCAGCCATAGTAACCTCACCTCACCTTGTTACCTCCTTTCCTTTTTCCCCTTTTGGTCAAATAGGCATTTTCAATCCTTGGCTGCTGGGACCAGGTTCATCCCTGG
>PVKY010010109.1:0-12838 GCA_004027775.1 Bradypus variegatus
TAAACCCCCACCTCTTCCTTGGATTATTAGAGATTCCCTATGAGTCTGTAGAATGAAATAGAAGAATTGGAATAAATTAAAAACCAATATCAGAGCAAATACAGCTGGAAATTGGGAGATTAAGACCAAGGAGAAAAGACTCTGAAACAGAGGTTCTACTCAGAATTATAACCTTTGACCCTTTGGATTTGCTAGGCCTTTATAGACACTTGCTGTGTTCAGAATTTCCACTTCTTTTCTCTTTGTTGGGGAATCCTAGATGTGTCTCTCTATTGCTGTGAGGTGGGTTTGGCTGCAGAGAGGAGAGGGGCCTGAGGTCAGGGAAGAGGTGAGTATTGTGGATTGGCACTTGTCATGCATCCTGCCCTCCTGCTGAGGCTGGAGAGCAAAGAGCTGCATTTACCCAGGCTCGCTTGCAGCTCAGGTTTGGGATATGATTTGCGTTTTGGGCAAAATTGGATCTAGTTGCTAGAAACTTGGAATATGAGGTGGAGGCTTACCCTTCTGCTGTTTTTGCAGCAAAACACAGCTACGGATATGTTTGGCTTTCTATGACTACATTAGCAGAGATCCTGGGTTCCAGCTTCCTGGGTGTCAAGAGGGCATGAGCATCTCTTCTTTTTTTAATGGGTGTGCATCTGGCAGGTGGGGGCTGGCCTTTTTTTTTTTTTTTGTGGCCGACAGTTGAGGCGGCAGCTGTGGTGGCGCTTCTCTGGAGTATCAGCTTGGAGTCGCCCTTTTCCTGACTGGCAGAGGCAACAGCTCCCCTGCTGTGCCAGTTCTGCAGTGTTGTCAGTTTTCTGGGTGCCCTGGCTTACGTTCCTCGCTCCTCTAGCCCCCTGAGTGATTAAGTGCCTCATTCCTTTATGCTTAAACTATATGGCTGGATTTCTGTTTTTATAACAACTGCAAACTTCCTGATTCTCAGATGTGTCAGTTAGGATGTGTTCTCTAAGATCTCTCATCCCAGCCTCACAATGTCAGAGCTCTGATTTGGTCTCTTACAGTCCTCTTGGCCTTCCGCTCTCAGTTCCAAGATGGCAGCAACTCCAGGGATTCTGTGTTCAAAAGAAGGAGATGAGCATGGCCAGGGCAGAGAGAGGGAGCTCTCACCAGTGGAGGAAAACCTTTCCCAGAAACCCCAGGGAGATTTCCCCTCTCACCTCATTGGCTACAGCTGGGTCACATGACCACTTCCAGCAATGTAGATAGAGTAAGTAGAGTCAACTCATTTAATCATCTGTCTGTTTCGATTCTGAGCTTCCTGGCAGCCAGGGTAAAGAGAGCAGCACATAAAAGTTACCTAATATTTATTGTCAAAAAGAGGAAGAAGTAGAGCAATTTTTCTGGGAGACAGAGAGTTTCCTGGAACTCAGAAAAGAAATTTCTCACGTGGGCCTCTGTGGAGGGGATGTTGTGCAAGCTCCTTGGCAGTCAGTGCAGCAGTAGTTTCCAGATAACTCCTTCTGGTAAGAGTCTAGGGAAAAGAACTAAGGGTTTGTTTAGGGCCCTATCTGACCCTGAAAATGTATAATTTGAGAACATGATGGTCCTTATTTTTACCACCGTTTCTGGAATAAGACTTGGAATAAGAATTGCTGGCAATTACTGAGCACCTATTATAAGCTTCCAGCATTATGAGGGAGGCACTATTATCATCCCCATTCTATAGATGAGGAAACTGAGGCACAGGGACTCAATTTTGAGGCCCAGCTCTGTAATTTACTGACTGCTCTGCCTTGGGCAAGTTTGTCCTGCTCTCTTGACCTCATTTTTCCTTATTTTATTTAGTCTTGGTAATGTTTCCAAGTATATTTCCTGGTGTCCTTTTGAGGATAAATGAGGTGTGGAATGCAAATGTTCTTTAAGAAAATGTAAAATGGTTTCATGTGCAATAGAAAGGATTTTAAATACAGTTTGATCCTGAAGGTAGCTTTTGAAAATAATAGGTTCTATCTAGTAAAATAATGCTTGAAAGTCAAATTAATTGCCATGACTTCATGCTCTCAGTAGTTACAACTTCAAGAGACTGTATGCCTTAGTGTGTGGTTCTTAGTGGGAGGTTCTTGGTTGCAGATCCCTATTTCAGATGCTCTTTTTGGTAATTTCTAATCTTTTTGTTGACCTCTTACCCAATCTGATTAGAGGGTATTCATCTCTGTCTTGGAAGATGGCTGAGAAGTCCCTTCTGCTTGGAGCAGGGAGCTCTTAGCCACTTTCCTGCAGTTTGGTTGGCTTACATTGTTCGTGCTATCTCCAGTCCCTGTTTTCTCTGCAAGATCTTTGTAAACCACTTGCCCTCTTTTGTCTGGAGGGCTGGTTTAGTCAAAACCAGATAAGCTAATCCATAAATTCTTTCCGCCAAGCACAGGGAATATGCATTATCTTGGAAGTAAGTGAACTGGTCAGTCCCCTGTGCAATAGGGATTCTTTTGCCTCTGTTTCCTCATCTAGAAAGTCTGGAAAATGGCAGTACCCACTTTGGTGGCTACAGTGGGGTTTGGTGGGGAGATTCACGTAAAGCCCTCTGATCAGTGCCTGGCTCCAAGGAGATGCTCAGATGTCAGGAGGAGCTGTGCCAGCAAAGCAGCATTTATTTCCTATTTCTCAGGTGAAAAAAGCACAATTAGCTTTGACCAAAAGCTCCTACTCAGTGTGGGCCGGCCTCCCTGTGGAGGGACACTCATAGATTCAAGCCCTGTGGACTTTCCCGTGACGCCTACAACAATCAAATGTGTTAATTAAGAAATGGGGTGAGCCCCTCTTGTGGGCTGTAAGCCTGGGTTCAACTACTTACCCACGAGGGGAAAGGAGGAAATAGGGGTGAAGAAACATAAAGTCCTTTAAAAAAGGCTAAAACTAGAAGTTCTCATATTTTCTTCCTGCCGTCCCTTGGAGGCCCCTGCTCTAGACTAGTGATTGCATAGGACGATCTTCAGGCTGTCTTATAAGAGGTGGCCTAGGGAAGTGGTTAGAGTGTAGGGGAGTGAGGCCAGCTTGTTTGGGTTCAAATCCCAGTTTGCTCACTTCCCAGCTATGTGACCTTGGACAAGTCAGTGTACTGCTCTGTGCCTCAGTTTCCTTGTCTGTAAAATGAGGGCTGTCATAATGATTGATTGAGTTGGTATGAGGTACTTTGAATAGTATCTGGCACACGGTGAGCCCTATGTGTGTTTGAGCTTTTGTCATCTTCTCTGAATGTTACTCTTCAACTTGAACGAGTCTGTGTTACTTGGAACGCGGTCCCTAGCCCTGACTGTGGATGTCTTGGTGCTCAGCCTCTTCCCTGTGCACCTGATCCTGGCTTTCTCAGCAGGGCCGGGTGGAAGGGCCACCCCCCTGGAGCGTTTGGCAGTTCAGATGCAGTTTGCGGGGTGGTCCTTGGCCAAGGCCGGAGAGGCAGCTTCCTGAGCCTAGTGCCGCTGCCTCCCACCACTGTCCCTGAGACAGCCTCGGCAATGGGGTTCAGGTCCGGGGCAGTGTGACCTTGGGACCAGGGGGCTGCAGCTGGGCCAGCCACCAGATTCAGACATAGAAGCAGTTTTGGAATATTCCCTTTGGAGCCTGAAGGGCTGGGGGTGGGTGTGATTGGGGCAAAGCAGGGAGAGCAGGGAGGCAGTTGGTCTTGAGCAGGGAACATCCTGAACTGCTGTCCATCCAGAGCTGGTACAGGGGCCTCTGATGGAGCTGCATCCTCTGGGGAGTCACACTCGCCCTGTTTGTGAGGATGCTGGGTGGAGGGAAGCCCCGGGTCCTGGTGCAGGCAGCCAGGGGTCTCTATTAGCCAAAACTCTTTATTTTCTAGTACAGAGCTAATTAATCCTTCGAAATATGAATCAGATTCACATCACTCCCTTGTTTAAAACTCCCATTGCTCTTGGAATCCAATCCAGGTGACTTTGTGGGGCCCAGAGCCCTTTGGGCTACTCCCTGCCCACCTTTCCAGTTATATTTGCTTCACTTTTCCCTAACTTACCAGACTCTGCTTTCTGCCCCTCCAGCAAACCAAGCTTACTCCTGCCTCAGGGCCTTTGCACTCAGTCCCTCTCCTTTGCCAAGAACTCTGTTCTCCATTTCTTCACTTGGCTGACGCCATCTTGTCATAGAGATCTCAGTTCAGATGTCACCTCTGCAGAGAGGCCTTCTGTGGCCACCTGGATGGAAGTAGCCCCCTTGTCTTCTCAGGCTCTATTACAGCTTGCTATTTTTTTTTTCTAATGTTTTGTTTTGAAATATTTTCAAACTTACAGGACTGTTAGAAAAATAATACAAACCCCATACAGAGAACTCCAGCATATCCCTATGCCCTCAGATCCCAGATCCACCACCTGTAAAATTTTGCCACATTTGCTGTAACATTTTGTCTACCCATCAGTCTGTCAATCCATGTATCTATCCATCCCTCTGCTTATCAATTGATTTTCTTGGGTTTAGGTTGTATAAGTCATGCTTGTTGAATACTTAATACTGCCATGTACAATTCCTATGAACAAGGCTATTCCCTTATGTCACCTTAAATGCAGTTATCAAGTTCAAGAAATTTAACACTGATATAAAGCTTACAGTCTGAATTTCAGTTTTTAAATATGTCCCCCAAATGCCCCTTTGGAGCCTTTTCTCCTCCCTTATTAGATAATATCCAGGATCATGTATTACCCTTAATTGTCATTGTCTGTTTAGTTGCTTTTCCTTTTTTTTTTTTAAATTGTGGGACCATTTATACAACAAAAACTCCCATTTCAACCACTCCCAGGCATGCCATTCAGTGCGATTTCTCATATTTACACTGTTGAGACCCCTCACCACTTTCTATTACTAAAATTTCCCCATCTCTCCATGCAGAAACCTTGCACCTATTATGCATTAACTCCCCATTCTCCCTGTCCTCCTGCCCCGTACTCTAATTTATGTCTCTGTGAGCTTGCATCTCTTCTGAATTTTCTTGGTAGTCACCACGAGGCTTAAATTTAACATTCTGCATCTATAACACAATTTTTTGCTTAGATACCACCTTAACGTTAATGGTTACACAAACTATGTTCCTATAACCCTCTGTCCTCCCATCCTTATGTAGTTCTTGTCACAAATTTTGTGTTTATACATTATTAGTCCCAAATTGCTGATTTATCATTACATTTTGTACATTTGCCTTTTAGATCCTCTAGGAAGAAAAAAGTGGAGTTACACATCAAAAATACAGTAATACTGGTGTTCATATTTGCCCATGTCATTATTCTTAGCAGAGATCTTTATTTTTCATGCAAGTTCGATCTATTATCTATTGTCCTTTCCTTTCAACCTGCAGAACATGCTTTAGCATCTATTGTATTTCAGGTCTAGTGGTGATGAACTCCCTCAGCTTTTGTTTATCTGGAATGTCTTAATCTCTCCCTCATGTTTGAAGGACAGTTTTGCTGGATATAAAATTCTAGTTTGGCAATTTTTTGCTTTCAGCATTTTAAATATGTCTTTCCACTGCCTGCTTGTTTCCATGGTTTCTGATGAGAAATTGGCACTTAATCTTATTGAGGCTCTCTTGTATGGGAAACTTTGCTTCTCTCTTGCAGCTTTCAGAGTTCTGTTTGGCAATCGATCGACAGTTTGATTATAATATGCCGCAGTGTGGGTCTACTGGATTTATCCTGTTTGGAGCTTATTGAATATCTTGGATGTGTATATTCATGATTTTCATTAAATTTGGGAAATTTTCAGCCATTATTTCTTTGAATGTTCTCTCTGCCCCTTTCTTTCTTCTCCTTCTGGAACTCCCATAGGCATATATGGGTATGCTTAATGGTGTCCCACAGGTTCCTCAGCCTCTGTTCACTTTTCTTCATTCTTTTCTCTTTTGGTTCCTTGACAGGATGATTTCAGTGGTTTTATCTTTAAGTTCTGATTCTTTGTTCTGCCAGCTCCAATCTAATGTTGAACTCCTCTAGGGAATTTTTAATTTGTTACTGTTGCCGTCAGCTGTTTGGATCCTTTTTATAATTTCCATCTCTCTAGGGATATTTTTTTGTGTTCATCTTTCTTTTCCTGATTTCCTTTAGTTCTTTATCCATTTTTTTCTTTAGCTCTTTGAGCATTTTTAGGACCATTTAAAAAAAAAGTCTTTTTCTGGTATGTCCCAGGTCTGAGCCTCCTCATTCATGGTTTCTAAATGCTCTTATTTTCTTATTTGCCTGGGCCACCATTTCCTGTTTCTTTGTGTATTTTGTAATCTTTTGCTGAAATCTGGACATTGTGATATTTTATTATGTTATCACTGGAATTTAGGTTCTGAGGTGTCTTTTCCTTAAGCTTGTATCTAGCTAGTGCTATGATATAGTTTTCCTTGAGTACCAATATCATACCAAAAAAAAAGAAGGAAACATGGAAAACACCTTTCACAGTCTTTGCAGATTGACCCTTGCAAGCCTTTCGGAGCTTATCCATACGATGTGTTTAGAGAATAGCTCCAGGCCAAAGCGTAGGGCCTCCCTGATGCTTTTGGGCATGTGCCTCTTCTGGGCATGCACGTGGCCCTAGGAATTCCCCTGTCTACATGGCTACAAATGTCCCCTCTTCCCTAGGGAACAGCTTCCTCACAGTCCCAGGCACTGCTGCATGTCCTGCAGCCAGCAATCCCTCACCCGAGGCAGCATGGCTGGACTGCTTTCCCACGGCGTTCTGTAGGCGAGCTCTGTGAGGCGCTTTCTACACGCAGGGCACGTTCTGGGTGGCGTATGCCTCAGGCCACCATCAGACATGCTCCCAGTGTGTGCAGCAGGCTTACTCTGCTCCCTCTGGAATTGGGACCAGGCACCTGCCCTGGGAGCACCTTCCGGCTCCATGCGAGCTGGTGAGGGGTGTTGAGGGGGCCCAGCCAGGGTGCCACGAGATCCTACCGCTTTTACATGCCCTTTTTCTTGATTCGGCTCTCTCATTACTGAAGTCCTTTAATCGTGTTTTCTGGAGGTTTGAGAAAGATGTTTCTGCCAGATGTTCTTGCTGATTGTTCAGAGCTTCTGTGGGAGGACACAGCCCTGAAGCATCTCACTCTGCCTTATTGATCAGGGTAGGGACATTTCACTTTTGCACTTAGTGACTGGTTGGAGTCTGCCTCCCATGGGGGAGTACCCCCTCCGTGGCAACAGGGACTTTGTGTCTTTTTGCTCAGTGCTGGGTCCCCAGTGCTGGGCACAGGGCCTGGCACATGGACTGTGCTTGGGAAATACTTGTGTTTTCAATGAAGGGGAACTTGGGGCCTTCCAAGTCTGTGGGCTCCTGCTGCCTCTGCCAGACTGGAAGCTGCCCCCTCCCCACCTTTTGGACTGAGCAGGGGCTTCTCTGCAGCTGGGGCCCCTTGCCATCCCCTCCATCCTGTTTCCCTCTCTGTGGGTTTCTTAGCTTTCTGCTTATGGCAGGCAGTAATGTCCAGGACCTTCTCGGAGAGTTCAGGAGAGAAACATTAAGAACCCAGCACTTCCAGGTGCAGTGCACACGCTAATCTGCCTTTGAGATCTGGTTCTGTTATTTCCCAGCTGCCCCGCACTGAGACTCGGTTTCCTCATCTGTCAAAGGGGTATGGAAACCCCTTTCTCCCAGGCTTGTTCAGAGGTCCAGGAAAAATATGTGTGGGAAATACATAAAGAGTTCCTGGCATGTGGCTACCATATGTTGAGTTTGTCCCATTAATTTTGTTTTTATATATTAATAGATATTAGATGAGAGCCTTTGGTGTGCTGGGCACTGGGCAGACAGTGGGGCTGAGACAGGGGGCATACGGAGCTGTCCCTTCTGGAGGGGGAGGCAGATGTGAACAGATATGAACAGAGAGGGAACATTAGGGCAGAGGCAGGAGGGCTGGAGGGAGCCACGTCCATACAAGGGGAAGAGTGTCCCGGCTGAGGAACAGCAGATGCAAAGCCCCAGAGCCAGGAGGGAGCTTGACATGTTCGAGGGACTGAAAGAAACTTGAGTGGCTGGGGCAGAGCGAGCGAGGGAGCGGGTGGTAGAAGACGAGGTCAGTGAGGTCACCAGTGTCTGCACCGTGAAAAATATTGAAAGTCGCAGTGAGGTGAGAAGTCTCTGGAGGATTTCAAGCAGTGGAGGGATTTGACAAGGAAACTGAGGGGGACGGGTCCTGCTGTCATGAAACTCAGGGTGTGACTGTGAGATTGAGCTCACATCACACATAAATGGAGAAAAATGTGATGGCAGGCAGGTGTGCAGAGAGCCCCAGATTAAAAACAGAATCAGAACCAGCTGGGACTCCAAACTCATGGCATCTTCTACAGGAGTAGTTCTTAAAGCGTGATCCCTGGACCTGGGGACTGGTTGGAAGTGTAGATTCTGAGCCTCATCTCTGGCCCACTGAATTGAAAGCCCTGGGGGTGGGACCCAGCAAATTGTTTCCACAGGCCTTCCAGGTGATTGGGGGTACGCTCAAGTTTGAGATCCTGTCCTGATGTCAAGTGGGTGCCAGAGGGCCACCCAGTGGCTTGGACTTCTCCAAAGACAGGACACTCACCACCTCACTGCAGAGATTTGTCTGCAGCATGTGTACGCCCACATCCTCCTGAACCCCCGCTGAGCTGAGCACGGTGTTTTCTGTTACCGGGTGGGGGCTCCAGCCCTTGGTGGCACAGCTCTGGTTGCCCAAGACCCTGATGGGCCCCTGAGGTGGCTCTGCCATTACTGGGGCTAATGGGTTTGCTGTGCCTGGCTGGGCTGTGGGCGTGGCATAGACCAGGTCTAACAGCAGTGCCTAGTAGCAGTTAGCAGACAGTGTGACTTCTGAGTTGCCAAAACCAGTTCCCCTTTTTGGGTCCCAGAAATAACTGAGTCAGCAAATCTCACTGGAGTATGAACTTCTTGTTGGTTCTGGGTGTTGAGTGTTTGGGGAAGGAGATCCTTACAGACAATTCTTTTCTCTTCCCCGAGTTCATTTCTAGGTGGGGACATGATAATGTCTCTTTGTACCTCCCTTCAATGCAGCCTGCAGCCCCGTCAAATCAGTCACCCTGAAAACATAGTATTTTGCATATATTCCTTGGGCCTAAATATTAGAGGCACCCCCACTGCCCTCCTATTGACGGCCTATAGCCTAATCTTGTGCATTTAAGTACGTGTTTTTTGTAAGAAAGAAATCACAAAATGCGAGGCTTAAAGGAGATGAAGGTTAATTTCTTGATAGCAGAGCAGAGGTGGGCAGTGCAGGCTGGGGCCGGGGCAGCTTTGCTCTGTCAGGACCCAGCTTCCTTCCAACGCCTTGTCATTATATCTCCCCAAGAGAATGCCACTTCCATAAGGAAGGGCCTTTACGAAGCATTTGCGATTATACTTCCAGCACCTGCAGGTGTGTACACCAAAACCATGGTCCTCTTCCAGCCTGGCGACAGAGGGAAGAGAGAGGAGGATGGGAAGCAATTTTCTTTCAAGGAAGGGTTGTGGAAGTGGGCACGTTGGCAATAGTTCAGTCACCGGCTGAGCCTGGTGCAGGGAGGCTGGAGGCATGCCCTCTGTTTGGACAGCCAAGTGCCAGCCAAACTGCATCCTGTGAAAGAAGCCAGGCTTGGATCTGGGGTCAGCCGGCAGACTGCCTCCACGGGTATTCCATGCCCTCTTAGGTCTTTTCCAGCCTCTCATCTCTCAGCACTTTGGGGTGTCTATGCCCCTGCCCCAGTCTTCCCGGAGCTCCCAGCCTGGGCTGTCCCTGATCCCTCCCTGCAGCCTCTTCATCTTAGCCGTCTTCTGAGGCCGTCTCACTCCTCCTAATGCCTCATCCAACCCTGAACTGCCCTGAAGTTCACTAAACTTCATGTGCATTCATGTCTTAGGTGTCAGCACCCCCTGCCTCTTAGTGTGGTTGGACTGTTCCCAGCCACCCTCGCGTGCTTGGCCAGAGTGAATGTGCGTAGAATGTTGCCCCTACTGGTGTGCATCACGTGGTGTGCATCACCCACTCAACAAGCATTTGTTGGACACCAGTCGGTGTTGCAGGTGCTGGGAATATAATGGCAAATGCTTGGTAAAGGCCCTTCCTTATGGAAGAGGCATTCTCTGGGGGAGATATAATGACAAGTGAAGATGTAAATAAATAAGGTGGGGGAGGGAAATGTCATCCCTCTCCCTGTACCAAACAAAAACCAAATGAAACCCAAACATAGACACCCCTTTGGGCCTGCTGTGAGCTCTGTCAGTGGGCAGGTCATTCCAGCTCCCTGAGCCCCAAGCCCCTCTTCTATGCAAAGGCCAGATCGATATGCTTTTCCTAGGATTGTTCCAGCACTCTCAACAGGTGGAGGCCACTGATCAGACTGTATGCATTTTCTGTCTGCTGACAGATTTGCCCACAGTGGTGCATTTGGATTTGGGGGAGGACAGAGGGAGCCAGTGATACATTCAGTCTCTGGGGAAGGAAGGGGATATTCTGAGTGCTCTCCTGGATTTGCTGCCTCATGCCCTGCTCCCCCTCATTGCTATCTCAGGGCTCCAACCTCACGGACATCTGCACCCAGCTCCTCTTGCAAGGGACGTTGTTAAAAATCTCTGCGGGCAACATCCAGGAGAGAGCTTTCTTCCTTTTTGACAACCTCCTAGTCTACTGCAAGCGGAAATCCAGGTGAGTTGCTGGGCGGGCCAGGGGCGGGGCTGCCCAGGTGGGCCAGGAGGCGGGAATTAGGTCTAGTCCTGATCTAGGGCTCAGTCCTTCGTGTTATAGGCCTCAGTCTCCTCCTTTCCCCTCCTAAGTTGCCAGTTCAGCATCTCTCCTGTTTGCTGCTTCATTCCTGTCCATTCCTTTAGGTCTGCTTGTTTCTGTCTCCATGTCCTCCAGCCCCCGCCAGTGCCCCCTTCTCCTTCCTCCTTGCTTCCTCCCTGTTCTCACCGGAGCCATCCCAAGAGTCCTCCTTTGGCAATTTCAAGTCAGCTGCCAACATCCATCCCTAGCCCATCACTGCCACCACACCCTGGGCTGTTGAAACAGGCACTTTTCCCAGAACACTGGGGTTTTGAAAACAGAGTGTCCCTTCAGGCTTCTGTGACCTGCTCCCAACTTTTGGCGGAGTTTGCTCAGCCATTGGTGACTCTGCTGCAGGCCCTTCCTCCTCTGTGATGTTTCACCTGTGCAGGTGCAGAGTGAATTCAGATTGCACTGGATTCCCAGGGGGGCTGTAGGGCCTTCTCTGCAGCCTCCATTAGCTCTTTTAAGGTCACCCCCCTGCCTCAGTTCTGCAGCTGAGCTAGGCTGGCTGGAGGGAAAGGGCCCATCTGTCTCCTGAGAGAGCTGGCAGGCGGCTAGCATTCCTGTCTCTGGATAGGGAGCTGGAGGGCCGGGCTCCAAGAGGTCCCAGGATTGGGCAATGTTGGATGGAAGTCCAGGCCTGACTCTGACATGGTCACAGGATATGCCTGAAGCTGCTAGGTATCTGCCAGCTGTGTTTGGTCTTTGCCTGGTTCATACAGGGCACCACCCATCTGGGACATGGGTCAGAGGCGGTCTCTGATTCAGAGCAGTCCTAGCTTAATTCAAACTCAGAGGCTCCTTGGATGTCAGAAGTAGAAGGGGGGCTTTTAACCCCCTTTCCCATTTTATAGAAGGGGAAACTGAGGCCCAGAAGAGCTAAGTCTCATATATCTCAACTGCCTGCTTAGCGTCTTAGAGGTAGTAGCGCATAATGGTTCTGTTGCTTACTAGCTGTGTGACCTTGGGCAAGTCATGTCCATTCTTTGTGCCTTGGTTTTCTCATCTGTTAAATGGGTATGAAAATAGTTCCCATCTCATGAGGTTGTTTATGTAAATTAAGTAAGATAATACATGTAACAGGGCTGGAATAATGCTTTGTGTACATGGTGTGCAAAGAAGAAGAAATATGTATCTTCACTCGGATGTCTCACACTCAGCTCTTACTTAAATTGTGTCTAAAACAGGAGTCTTCATTTTTCCTCTCAACTTCTGCTCCAAACTTCTTCCTTGTCTTGTCGTCTTCATTCTCAGTAAACGGCACCACCATTTACCCAGGAGCTCAGGCCAAAATTGTAGTCAGCCTTGCTTTGGACTTGCCTTCTCCCACGTCCACCTCACGAGCAGGTTCTTTCCATTCTGTTGTCCTCAGAACCTCAACGCAATTCCATAAAAATTCTGGGTGGGGTTCTGTGTGTTAGGTGTGTGCGTGTAAATGATAAGTGATTATAAAATTTTTATGAACCTCCTTAAAGAGACAAAAACAAGGAGCCAATATAATTATTGTCCAGGGCCAATATAATTATGAAAGAGAAGGACTTTTCTTACCAGATGCCAAGGATTACTCTATCATTGCAGTAAATAAGACAGCATGGTATTGGTGTAAAAACAGAGTATTGGAATAGAATGGTGAGTATGGAAGTTGACCTACCTATAAGCAGTCATTTTAATTTTGACAAAAACGCAATGCATTTCAATGAATGGTGCATGGTTGGTTCTAGATCCACTGGGGGAACCAATGAATCTTGAGCCCTACCTCACACCATAAACAAAAAATCAATTTCAGCTGATCCTAGATATAAATGTGAAAGGTAAATATAATAAAGCTGTAGAAGAAAACAAGGGATGATAACTTCATGACCTTGGAGTAAGCAATGATTTCTTAAGTAGAACAAAAAAGCATTATTATTAACTAAAAAATAGATAAATTAGATATGTTAAAATTAAGACAAAAGGCAGTATGGAGAGAGTAAAAAGGCAAGCCACAGACTGGGAGAAGTTCTTTGCAATCCCTGTAACGAATAAAGGACTCATATCTAGAATACTTAAGGAAATTCTGTAAGCCAATTTGGCCCTTCACCTGCTTTTGTAAAGTTTTACTGGAATACAGCC